>CATIWQ010223176.1:0-14353 GCA_949673415.1 Euphorbia schlechtendalii | reverse complement strand
AAGATTAATAAAATTTCAGATTTCCTTGCGAAATTTCAGCTTCTTTGAGTGTGAGTGATTGTGATCTTGTTCTTGAAGTATTATTTTGATTGTGATCAATTGTTGTGGCTAGACAATTGAGAATCAACCCCATAACAGGTTCGTTCATCCAATTCGAAAGGTTGCGTTAACTTACATGTTAACTTGATTGTTCGTTTTATTTGCTAGGATTAGTTGTGTTATTACTTTTTGTTCTTCTTAATTCTACTATCTCTTTCATTATCCACTTTCCTTTGTGTCTCAAAATCTCATTTCACGGTCGGGGAAAATTCTCGAGTTCGGATTGCGTTTCGCGTTACCGGATTCACATCAGGGAAGATCCTTTTCTAATTACATTTACAAAGTCTAAATCAAAGAGTGTTTAAGAAGTTGTAAATGAGCTAATCGAAGAGATTTTAATGATTTCGAATTCAACTCAAGTTTCAACAACTTCTAGTAAGACCAGCTCAAGAAGAGATGAAGAATTCCAATTGTTGATTCGAGTATTGCAGAGGAGTTGAAGACTTGGTCTAATTGGAGATAGCTTAAGTGAGCTTTGGACACGCATGTGTAAGTCACATGTTAACCCATTGGGATCTTGGCTAATCCTTATCGGATCAATTACATGATGGAAGAAAATAAAGTTGCTGCTACATTATTTTTATTTTTAAATTAATTAGATTTTCTTTTATTATTAGTATACTTAGTTTCCTAGGTTGTTTCATATTTCAAATTATAGTAGGATTCTTTTCATATGCTTTAAGGATGTCAATCCCAAAGCTATTAGGACTTTAGTATTTTATATTTGAACAAATTCTACATATAATTTCGTGCTATAGGGTTTGTAGTATTATATATAGACATCTTTTTATTTGTATTAGATAGTTTTTTGATGATTAATAAAATTTCAGATTTCCCTTGCGGAATTTTCAGCTTCCCTTTAAGTGCGAGTGATTGTGATCTTGTTCTTGAAGTCTTATTTGGATTGTGATCAATTGTTGTGGCTAGAAAATTGAGAATCAACCCCATAACAAGTTCTTTCATCCTATTCGAAAGGTTGCGTTAACTATATGTTAGCTTGATTTTCGTTTTATTTGCTAGGATTGCTTGTGCTATTGCTAACTTCTTATTTTACACTCTGATTTTAAGTTTTTTTTATCATATCCTTTTGTGTTTCATAAATCTCAATTCACGATCAGGAAAATCATTGAGTTCGGTGTAGCAGGATTCAGATCAGTCAATGTTTTCACGAAACTTTGGATCACGGAAATCGGTGTGAGTTTTTTAAACGCTGATGTGAATCCTGCTACACCGAACTCAATGAATTTCCCAATCGTGAATTGAGGTTTATGAAACACATAAAGATAAGATTAAAGACTTAAAATCAGAGCGTAAAATAAGAAGTTAGCAATAGCACAACCAATCCTAGCAAATAAAATGAACAATCAAGCTAACATATTGTTAATGCAACCTTTCGAATTAGATGAAAGAACCTTTTATGGGGTTGATTCTCAATTGCCTAGCCACAACAATTGGTCACAATCAATATAAGTCTTCAAGAACAAGATCACAATCACTCACACTCAAAGAAGATGAAATTTCCCAAGGAAATCTGAAATTTTATTAATCTTAAAAAAAACTGATAAGAATACAAAGAAATATGACTATATATAATAAAACTAAACCTTATGTCACGAAATTTGTTGAGTAGTTTGTCTAAAACTAAATAACTAAAGTTCTAATAGCTTTAGGAAAGAAGTCTTTAAAGAATTAAGAAAGAAATCCAAACTAAAATAGAATAAAATTAAAAACTCTAAGATTTTATGAAGCCCATTTAGTGTCTTCCATTAATTAAATGGCCCAATAAAAATTAACCAAGATCCTAATGGGTTAACATGTGCCTTACACATGCGTGTCCAATGCTCAGTTTAGTTAATTTAAACCAAACCAAGTCTTCAGTCATTCTTCCTTTAATTCGATCAAAGTAAGAATATTTTCATCCTTGTTCAAGCTCATATCATTGGAAGTTGTTGGAATTTGACATGAACGTTGAATCACTAAAATCTCTTTGACAAGCCCGTTTAAGACATCTTGAACTCTCTTTGAGACCTTATAATTGGAATATGCAAAGGATCTTTCTTCTTAATCTCCATGCCTTTGTCATTTTCATGCTCAATATTAGGTGTATCTTGATTCGCATCAAACGCTGTCCTCAAAATCGATTTTTTGAAACCTTTAGAGTATGATTGACATGATCATAAAAGGCATGCATCAAAGTTTCACGAAACTCAAGATCACGGAAATCAGTGGGATTTTTTTCTACGATGTCCTTAAATTTGACCATTAGACAATTTTAGAGTGTGATAAACATGATATGACAATAAAAGGCATGCGTAAAACTTTTCACAAAATTTTGATCCTGGAAAACAATGCTAGAGTTTTTATGAAATTTCGATCCCAGAATTCGGTGCGAGTTTTTTCACTTTTGTGCTTAAAATAGACCTTTGGACCATTTTTTAATGTGATAATTATGATATGACAATAAAGGCATGCATTAAAGTTTTCACTAAAAATTCGATCCCAGAATCTGTGCGAGTTTTTTCAACATTAACTTTAAAATCGACTTTTGAACCATTTTAGAGTGTGATAAACATGTATGACACAATATAAGGCATGAGTCAAAGTTTTCACAAAATTTCCTTTTCAAAAAATTTTGACCCCAGAAATCGGTGCTAGTTTTTTCACCTTTGTGCTCAAAATCGACCTTTGGACAATTTTTCAGCGTGATAAACATGATATGATAATAAAAGGCATGCGACAAAATTTTCACGAAATTTCGATCCCTAAAATCGAAGCGAGTTGTTTCAACATTGACTTTAAAATCAGCCTTCAGACCATTTTAGAGTGTGATAAACATGATATGACATTAAAAGGCATGCGTCAAAGATTTTACGAAATTTCAATTCCTTAAAATTTGTGCGAGTTTTTTCAACGTTGATTTTAAAATTGACCTTTAAACCATTTTAGAGTGTGATAAATATGATATGACCAGAAAAGGCATGCGTCAATGTTTTCACAAAATTTTGATCCTGTAAATCGGTGCGAGTATCTTTACCCTTGTGCTTAAAATTTGAACCATTTTAGAGTGTGATAATAAGATATGACAATAAAATGCATGCATCAAAGTTTTCACGAAATTTTGATCCTGGAAATCGGTACGAGTTTTTTTACCTTTATGCTTAAAATCGACCTTTGGACCATTTTAGACTGTGATAAACTTGATATGATAATAATATCATGTGTCAATGTTTTCACGAAATTTTGATTCTTGAAATCGATGAGAGTTTCTTTACCTCTGTCCTTAAAATCGACCTTTAGACCATATTAGAATGTGATAAAATGATATGACAATAAAAGGCATGCGTCATAGTTTTCAAGAAATTTCAATCACGGAAATCGGTGTCAATTTTTTCACCATTGTGCTTAAAATGAACCTTTGGACCATTGTAGAGTGTGATAAACATGATATGACAGTGAAAGGCTTGCGACAAAGTTTTCACAAAATTTAGATCACGGAAATTGCTGCGTTTTTTTTCAACGTTGTCAGTAAAATCGATCTTTGAAAAATTTTAGAGTGTGATAAACTTGATATGACCATAAAAGGAATGCGTCAAACTTTTCTCAAAATTTTGATCCCGGAAAACAATGCTAGATTTTTCACCTTTGTGCTCAAAATCGAGCTTTGGACAATTTTTTAGTGTGATAAAATGATATGACAATATAAGGCATGCTTAAAAGTTTTAACGAAATTTCAATCCCTTAATTCGGTGCGAGTTTTTTCAACGTTGACTTTAAAATTCATCTTTGGACCATTTTAGAGTGTGTTAAACATGATATGGAACATAAAAGGCATGCGTCAAAGTTTTCACGAGTTTTGATCAGTGAAATTGGTGCGAGTTTTTTTACTTTTGTGCTCTAAAATCAACATTTGGAACATTTTAGAATGTGATAAACATGATATGACAATAAAAGGCATGCGTCAAAGTTTTCACGAAATTTTATTACCGGAAATCGGTGCCAGTTTTTTTACCTTTGTGATTAAAATCGACCTTTTGATCATTTTATAGTGTGATATGATATGACTATAAAAGGCATGCGTCAAAGTTTTAACGAAATTTCGGTCCTGGAAATCGGTGCAAATTTTTTCACCTTTGTGCTTAAAATTGACCTTTAGACAATTGTAGGGTGTGATAAACATGATATGACCTTAAAAGGCTTGCGATAAAGTTTTAACAAAATTTTGGATCACAGAAATCGCTGCGTGTTTTTTCAATGTTTTCTTTAAAATCGACCTTTGGAAAATTTTAGACTGTGATAAACATGATATGACTATAAAAGGCATGCGTAAAACTTTTCACGAAATTTTTATCACAGAAATCGGATTGAGTTTTTTAACCTTTGTGCTCAAAATTGACTTTGGACCATTTTTGAGTGTGATATAAACATGATATGACAATAAAAGGCATGCATCAAAGTTTTCACGAAATTTTCTTAACGGAAATAGGTGTGAGATTTTTCAAGGTTGCCTTTAAAATCGACCTTTCGACCATTGTAGAATGTGATAAACATAAAAAGGCATGCGTCCAAATTTTCACGAAATTTTGGATCACAGAAATCGGTGCGATTTTTTTAAACGCTGACCTTAAAATCGACCTTTGGACAATTTTAGCTTCTGATTTACATGATAAGACCATAAAAGGCATGCATCAATGTTTTCATGCAATTTTGGTACACGAAAATCGGATCGAGTTTTTTCATCGCTAACTTTAAAATCGACATTTTGATAATTTTAGAGTGTGATAAATATTATATGACCAAAAAAGGCATCCATCAAACTTCAAGAAATTTCGATCTCAGAAATCAGTGCGAGTTTTTTCAACGTTGACCTTAAAATTGACTTTTGGACCATTTTAAAGTGTGATAAACATGATATGACAATAAAAGACATGCATCAAAGTTTTCACAAAATTTCGATCCCGAAAACAGTGCGAGTTTTATTTACCTTTGTGCTTAAAATGGACCTTTGGACCATTTTAGAGTGTGATAAACATGATATGACAATAAAAGCCAAGAGTCAAATTTATCACGAAATTTTGATCCCGTAAATCGGTGCGAGTTTATTTACATTTGTGCTTAAAATTGAACTTTCGAAAATTTTAGAGTGTGATAAACATGATATGATAATAAGAGGCATGCGTCAAAGTTTGCACGAAATTTTGATCCTGGAAATCGGTGGGTGTTTCTTTACCTTTGTGCTTAAAATCGACCTTTGGACCATTTTAGAGTGTGATGAACATGATATAATAATCAAAGGCATGCATCAAAGTTTTCACGAAAATTTGAACACGGAAATCGGTGTGTGTTTTTTACCTTTTGTGCTTCAAATTGACCTTTGGGACCATTTTAGAGTTTGATAAAATTGATATGACAATAAAATGCGTCACAGTTTTCAAGAAATTTCTATCTCTGAAATCGGTGCGAAGTTTATCACCGTTGTTCTTAAAATCAACATTTGGACCATTGTAGAGTGTGATAAATATGATATGACCATGAAAGGGTTGGCACAAAGTTTTCACGAATTTTTGGATCACAGAAATCGCTGCGTGTTTTTTCAAAGTTGTCCTTAAAATCGATCTTTGGAAAATTTTAGAGTGTGATAAACATGATATGACCATAAAAGGCATGCGTCAAACTTTTCACAGAATTTTGAACCCCGGAAAACGGTGCGAGTTTTTAACCTTTGTGCTCAAAATCGAGCTTTGGAATATTTTTTAGTGTGATAAACTTGATATGACAAAAGAAGGCATGTGTCAAAGTTTTAACGAAATTACAATCCCTTAATACGATGAAAGTTTTTTCAACGTTGACTTTAAAATCGCTCTTTGGAACATTTTAGAGTTTGATAAACATGATATATGACCATAAAAGGCATGCATCAAAGTTTTCACGAAATTTCAATCCCCGAAATCGATGCGAAATTTTTCACCGTTGTGCTTAAAATCGAGATTTAGACCATTATAGTGTGTGACAAACATGAAATGGCCATAAAAGGCATGCGTCAAACTTTTCACAAAATTATGATCCCGGAAATTGGTTCTAGTTTATTCACCTTTGTGCTCATAATCGACCTTTGGACTATTTTTGAGTGTGATAGACATGATTTGACAATAAAAGGCATGCGTCAAAATTTTCACAAAATTTCGATCCCTTAAATTCGTTGCGTAATTTTTGAATATTGGCCATAAAATCAAACTTTGGACCAGTTTAGAGTGTGATAAACATGATATGAACATAAAAGGCATTCGTCACAGTTTTTACGAAATTTCGATCCCTCAAATCAGTCCTAGTTTTTTCGATGTTGACTTTAAAATCCACCTTTGGACCATTTTAGAGCGTGATAAACATGAAATGACCATAAAAGTCACGCGCCAAAGTTTTCATGAAATTTTGATCCAGGAAATCGATGCGAGTTTCTTTACCTTTGTTCTTAAAATCGACCTTTGGACCATTTTAGAGTATGATAAACATGATATGATAATAAAAGTCATTCATCAAATTGTTCACGAAATTTAGATCCCGCAAATCGGTGCGAGTTTTTTTACGTTTGTGCTTAAAATCGACCTTTGGACCATTTTAGAGTGTTTTGAACATGATATGACCAATAAAAGGCATGCGTCAATGTTTCATGAAATTTTGATCTCGGAAATCAGTGCGAGTTTTTTTAACTTTGTGCTTAGAATCGACCTTTGGACCATTTTAGAGTGTGATAAAAATGACATTACAATAAAATTCATGTGTCAAAGTTTTCACAAAATTTCAATCCCAAAAATTGGTGTGAAATTTTTCACCGTTGTGCTTAACATTGTCCTTTGGACCATTGTAGAGCATATGACTATAAAAGGCATGCGTCAAACTTTTCATAAAATTTTGATCACGGAAATCAGTGCTAGTTTTTTCACCTTTGTGCTCAATACCTTTGGACCATTTTTGAGTGTGATAAACATGATAGACACTTGAAGGCAAGCGTCAAAGTTTTTTGAAATTTCGATCCCTTAAATTGGTGAGAGTTTTTTAAACGTTGAATTTAAAATTGACCATTGGACCATTTTAGTGTGTGATAAACATGATATGACCAAAAAAGGCATGCGTCAAAGGTTTCACAAAATTTTGATCAAGGAAATCGGTGCGAGTTTCTTTACCTCTGTGCTTAAAATCGATCTTTAGACCATTTTAGAGTGTGATAAACTCATACCATAAAAGGCATGCATCAAAGTTTTCACGAAATTTTGATCATGGAAATCGTTGAGAGTTTCTTTACCTTTGTGCTTAAAATCGACTTTTTGTCCATTTTAGAGTGCGAAAACATAATATGATTATAAAAGGCATGCGTTAAATTTTTCACGAAATTCTGATATCAAAAATCGGTGCGTGTTTTTTTACCTTTGTGCTTAAAATCGACCTTTGGACCATTTTATAGTGTGATAAATATGATTTGGGAATAATAGTCATGCGTCAAAGTTTTCACGAAATTTTGATCGCGGAAATCGGTGCGAGTTATCTTACCTTTGTGCTTATAAATTGACCTTTGGAAAATTTTAGAGTGTGATAAACATGATATGATAATAAAAGGCATGCGTCAAAGTTTTCATGAAATTTTGATCCTGGAAATCAGTGGCAGTTTCTTTACCTTTGTGCTTAAAATCGACCTTTGGACCATTTAAGAGTGTGATGAACATGATATAACAATCAAAGGCATGCGTCAAAGTTTTTACAAAATTTTGAACATGGAAATCTGTGCGAGTTTTTTTTACCTTTATGCTTCCAATTGACCTTTGGACCATTTTAGATTGTGACAAATATGATATGACAATAAAAGGCATGCGTCAAAGTTTTCACGAAATTTCCATCCCAGAAATCGTTGTGAATTTTTTCACCGTTGTTCTTAAAAACGAACTTTGGGCCGATTGTAGAGTGTGATAAATAAGATATGACCATGAAATGCTTGCGACAAAGTTTTCACGAAATTTTGGATCACGGAAATCGTTGCGTGTTTTTTCAACGTTTTCCTTAAAATCGATCTTTGGAAAATTTTGGAATGTAATAAACATGATATGACCATAAAAGGCATGAGTCAAACTTTTCATAGAATTTTGAACCCGGAAAACGGTGCGTGTTTTTTCACCTTTGTGCTTAAAATCGAGCATTGCATAATTTTTTAGTGTGATAAACACGATATGACAATAGAAGGCATGCGTCAAAGTTTTAACGAAATTTTAATCCTGGAAATCGGCGTGAGCTTTTTTTACCTTTGTGCTTAAAAATAGACCTTTGAACCATTTAAGAGTGCGATAAACATGATATGCGTAAAAGTTTTCACGAAATTTCAACCCCCGAAATCGGTGCGAAATTTTTCACCGGTGTGCTTAAAATCGACCTTTAGACCATTGTAGAGTGTGATAAACAAGAAATGGCCATAAAAGGCATGCGTCAAACTTTTCCAAAAATTTTGATCCCGGAAATCGGTACGAGTTTTTTCAACTTTGTGCCCAAAATCTACCTTTCGACTATTTTTTAGTGTGATAGACATGATTTGACAATAAAAGGCATGCGTCAAAGTTTTCACAAAATTTCGATTGCTTAAATAGGTGCGTGTTTTTTCTACATTGACTTTAAATCGACCTGTGAACCAGTTTAGAGTGTTATAAACATGATATGACCATAAAAGGCATGCGTCAAAGTTTTTTGAAATTTCGATCCCTTCAAACGGTGCGAGTTTTTTCAGTGTTGACTTTAAAATTGACTATTGGACCATTTTAGAGTGTGATAAACATGAGATGACCATAAAAGATAAGCGTCAAAGTTTTCACAAAATTTTGATCCTGGAAAACGGTGAGAGTTTCTTTACCTTTGTGCTTAAAATCGACCTTTGGACCATTTTAGAGTGTGATAAACATGATATGACAATAAAAGTTTTCACGAAATTCTGATCTCGAAAATCGGTGCGTGTTTTTTTACCTTGGTGCTTAAAATTGATCTTTGGACCATTTTAGAGTGAGAAAAACATGATATGACAATAAAAAGGCATGCGTCAAAGTTTTCATGAAATTTCGATACCGGATATCGGTGGAAATTTTTTCACCGTTGTGTTTAAAATTGACCTTCGGAATGTTGTAGAGTGCCATAAACATGATAAGACCATAAAAGGCATGCGTCAAAGTTTTCACGAAATTTTAATCCTCTGAATCGGTGCGAGTTTCTTTACCTTTGTGCTTAAAATCGACCTTTGGACCAATTTAGAGTGTAATAAACATGATATGACAATAAAAGGTATGCGTCAAAGTTTTCACGGAGTTTCGATCCCTTAAATCGATGCGAGTTTTTTCACGTTGAATTTAAATTCGGCCATTGGACCATTGAAGAGTGTGATAAACATGATATGACAGTAAAAGACATACGTCAAAGATTTCACGAAATTTTGATATTGTAAATCGGTGCGAGTTTCTTTACCTTTGTTCTTAAAATCTATCTTTGGGCCATTTTAGAGTGTTATAAACATGATATGACAATAAAAGGCATGCGTGGTTTTCACGAAATTTTGATCCCGAAAATTGGTTCGAGTTTTTTTACGTTTGTGGTTAAAATCGACATTTGGACCATATTTGTGTTTATAAACATGATATGACAATAAAAGGCTTATTTCAAAGTTTTCACGAAATTTTGACCCTGGAAATTGGTGCGAGTTTGTTTTCCTTTGTGCTTAAAATCGACCTCTTGAATATTTTAGAGTGTGATAAACATGATATGATAATAAAAGGCATGCGTCAAAATTTTTACGGAATTTTGATCCCCGAAAATCGTTGCGAGTTTTTTTACCTTTGTGCCAAAAATCGAACTTTAGACCATTTTAGAGCGTGAAAAATATGATATGACAATAAAAAGGCATGCGTCAAAGTTTCCACGAAATTTAGATACTGGAAATCGGTGCAAATTTTTTCACTGTTGTGTTTAAAATCGACCTTTGGAATATTGTAAAGTGTGATAAACATGATAAGACCATGAAAGGCTTGTAACAAAGATTTCAAGAAATTTTGGATCACGGAAATAGATGCTGTTTTTTCAACGTTATCCTTAAAAAATTTTAAAGTGTGATAAACATGATATGACAATAAAAAGCATACGTCAAACTTTTCACAAAATTTTGATTCTTGAAAACAGTGCGAGTTTTTTCACCTGTATGCTCAAAATCGAGCTTTGGACCATTTTTTAGTGTGATAAACATGATATGACAATAGAAGGCATACGTCAAAGTGTTAACGAAATTTCGATCCCTTAATTCGATGCGAGGTTTTTCAACTTTCACTTCAAAATCGATCTTTGGGCCATATTAGAGTGTGAAATACATGATATGATCATAAAAAGCAAGCGTCAAATTTTCACGAAATTTTGATCTTGGAAATCATGGCTAGTTTTTTACCTTTGTGCTTAGAATCAACCTTTGGATCATTATAGAATGTGATAAACATGATATGATGATAAAAAGCATGCTTCAATCTTTTCACGAAATTTCAATCCCAGAAATCGGTGCGAAATTTTGCACCGTTGTGCTTTAAAGCAACCTTTTGGATCAACGGAAATTGGTGTGATTTTTTTACACGCTGACCTTCAAATAGACCTTTGGACCATTTTAGAGGGTGATTAACATGATTAACCATAAAAGGCATGTGTCAAAGTTTTCACGAAATTTCGGTACCGGAATCGATGCTAATTTGTTCACCTTTGTGCTTAAAATCGAACTTTGGACCATTTTAGAGTGTGGAAAACATGATATGACCATAAAAGGCATGTGTCAAAGTTTTCACAAAATTTTGGATCTTGTAAATCAGTGCGATTTTTTTCAATGCTGACCTTAAAATCGACCTTTCCACCATTGTAGAGTGTGATTCACATGATATGACAATAAAAGGCATTCATCAAACTTTTCGCCAAATTTTGATCCCTGAAATTGGTGCAATTTATTTCAGCATTTACCTTAAAATTGACCTTTGGCTCATTTAGAGTGTAATAAACCTGATATGACCATAAAAGGCATGCGTTAAAGTCTTCACCAAATTTCGATTCTGGAAATTGGTGCGAGTTTTTGCATCATTGTGCTTAAAATCGACCTTTGGACCATTTTTGAGTGTGATAAACATGATGTGACAATAAAAGGCATATGTCAATGTTTTCACGAAATTTCGATTTCATAAATCGGTTCGAAATTTTTCAAAGTTGACTTTAAAATCGACTTTTAAACCATTTTAGAGTGTGATAAATGATCGTAAGGTTTTCACTATATTAATTTAGAGGGCTTATATTCGGTGATGAAGCCAAAAACTTTGTTTCTCACTTTTCTACCGATAATTTAAAAGTTCAAAAATACGAACAGGTGTTGTCAATACCCCTTATCAAATAGAAAAATGGTGACCACTGCAAGTATACAGTTTCGATGTAGTTTTAAAAGATATCTATCCCACAAGGAAGGAATTCCGTTTTAAAGACCAACTGGAGTTAGGGAACAAATGAAATAAAATAATTTGTAGGGTTTGGATGGTTTGTATGATGGACTGATGAATAGTCAGATGCACGAACAGATTTGAGAAGATGTAAATTATATAGATATTCCCTATGAACACTATAGTAGAGAAAAACATGCAAAATCAACAACAATATTTCGTATACTAAATAACATCAACAGCAATGGTTCTAGACGCTCTAAATCTAGGGTAAACGAATTATGACACTTATAAGAGCCTAGATAACAATATTATTATGCTTAGACGGGTCACTCTCACATAGCCATATTTAGCAAGTTACCACTCCAAAAATGTTGGCTCAATAAATAGCGTTATAATCACAGATCCATTGATTATATACAATCTTGTTAACCCTGAAATCATTCTTAAAATTAACTCGAAAGTATATAACTTAATTTATATAAGAGAAGCAAGACGAAATACTCAATATGACATATAGACATCTCATAAACTTCGAAATAGAAAGTATAAGAAGAAAACAAAGTAAAGTTATAAGGTATGCAAGTGAAAGCTAAAGTTGATCAAACCGTATCCACTCTTTAATGGGAGTCGTCAATTCCTGCAATTCCTGCATCTACTTTGAATTCGGTCTCGACTCGTACAGAACTTCCGCTAGGATGCTATTCTTTTTGAATTTCAAATAAACGAATGTTGAAGAATGAAAACATTATTGATAAGTGCTTTAAAATTACATTCATACAACAATCGCTCGAATTTTTGTAGAAATATATAGTGATCGAAATAGGAATCGAATCACTTATATATTTTTTTTGCTAAGACTTTGAACGTAGCGAAATCTAGATATTTTCACACTCTAATGTGTATTACGCATACTATTATTCAACACACACCATGCCATCCCCACGAAAATGATTAGGTTTGAACCCTAGTTATAGAGTGCGAAGGGTTGCGTCTATCCAAACGAAGAGTCGTGTCCATTGGCGAAGGGTTGCATCACTTCAATATGATTGGATGTAAAGATTCATTCTCATCCACAATAAAAAGGCACCTTTTCATGATTGGTTGACTTCCAAGAGGTGTCTTTTCGATTGACAATTGAGGGTGGTTGATGGCGGTTGATCGTTATTATCTGGCGGTTGGTAGTTGAAAAGAGATAACCAATAACCGTCACAAGTCGACCGTGAGTCATATGTCGCGATCGTGATTAATGATTTGTAACTGTCTGCTTGTGAAGGATAACAAGTTGCGATCGTGAATGGTTGTCATGATCGTGACATGTCTTTTTCGCATATTTCTTCTTCGCAACTTTGCGAATCTTTGACAGCTTCTATTTTAAGCCAAATCCTTGTATTCTATGCATCTTTTTGCACATTTTTCACTCATTTTACATAGAATTCCACTTTAGATCATTTTACTCCCAAGATTGACTAGTTTCTGCACTTGCATAAAAAACAACTACATACCACTTGAATTCTTTTATTTGAAGTATAAAATGAAATAAAACCATATAGAAATGTATAAAATAGTATTCGAGTTCGTACCTCATTTCCACGTTGCATAAAATTTAAGTAAAAGTTTAAAATTTCCCACAAATTAGTAATGTGCAATTTATATAGTCCAGTTGCATACCTTTGCTCTTAATAGAGGGTCAACCGAATCGCGTATTCATATAAGCGTTATATGCTTACTCGAATATATCTTTCTCTCAAGTATAGTATAAAGTATATAGGACATAGGGAGCACACTTTGAAAAAATTAATCTCAATGCATTTTTTGGCAACCTAGGATGCAAAAAACACTCTTAATGATTCCATTTTATGCTCCATACCACTCTTCCCTTTTTTTAGTGGTTGCATTTTTTGCTTCATACCACTTTCTCTCATTTTTTTCTTTTAAGCATATGTTTTTTGACGTACAGCATTTTTCGTGCTATGCTAGTTTTTCTTTTTCACTCATTCAATGGTTATTGTTTCTGCTCCATATGCCTCACCTTTTGCATAACTCATTAGTTTATCCTCTCTCTCTTTTGATTTTTTTTCTCTTAATGCCCTCATCCTTTATTGATCAGTTCAAAGTATTATGGCTATAGATTCCTAACACTTTAAACATACTCATTACTTATAGGACGTATTCGAGATTAGCATATAAAACTCATAGTAAGAACACTACTAGATATTGGTAGCATTAAACTAAAGCTATATAACTTATACTAATGTATGTTGCATTGAAATATATATCCAAACTTACTTGGATTTTGCTTTTGAATGTTACTCACCACTCATCCTTGCCAAATGCTAGATGTTGTGCTATACAGGCTCACACTCTCATCATACTCGAAACATCTTGTTTGAAATATGCATTGACATCAAACTTGAAATACCTAACACTCAAAATTACCTTGGAACAAATGTTAGTATAGTATAGGTATGGATAATGTATAACAATACTAAAATCAACAAAAACTTTCAAATTCTTCAATTTTTTAATTTTATTTAATTTTTGTGGATTTCTGGGATTTTTTTATTTTTACAAATGCCCCCCCACACTAAAGAACACACTGTTTACATTGTGGAAGACTTAACTAAAAATGAAAATTTAAAAATGATGTGAATCCGGCTACGCCGAACTCAATGAATTTCCCGATCGTGAATTGAGGTTTATCAAACACAAAAAGATAGGATAAGAAAACTTAAAATCAGAGTGTAAAATAAGAAGTTAGCAATAGCACAACCAATCCTAGC
>CATIWQ010223173.1:0-26268 GCA_949673415.1 Euphorbia schlechtendalii | reverse complement strand
CCCTATTTATAGAGTTTGAAGGGTTGCGTCTATCCAAACAAAGAGTCACATCCATTAGTGAAAGATTGCATCTCTTCAATGTGATTGGTTGAGAGGCTTTGATTCAATCCACAATGGATAGGCACCTTTTCATGATTGGTTGACTCGTGATAAGTGTCTTTTTGTTGGTAGTTGATGGCGGTTGATCATGCTTATCTGGCGGTTTGTAGTTAAGAAGATAATATTAGAAAACCATCCATGTAGCGACCGCGATATGTGATTTGCGACCGTGAACCTTTGATTGGCAGTTTTCTATTTCTAAAGTGAACATGTTACGACCGCGAGGTATTGTCACGACTGTGAATTGAGTTTTCTTCAAAAATCTCCTTGTAACTTCACCGATCTTTGACAGCTTCGATTCTAAGCCAAATCTTCAAGTTCCATGCATCATTTTGCACCTTTTTCACTCTTTTTTTTATAGAATTCCACTTTAGTTCATTTACTCCCAAGATTTACCTAGTATCTGCATTTGCATAAAAAACAACTACATACCACGTGAAATCTTTTATATGAAGTACAAAAATGACTAAAACTATAGTGTTTATTGTATAAAATTATAATGATAATAAGTGTAATTATACACTTATCACATATACTCAAGTTGCAGTTACTGCGAGCTCAACATAGCATGGAGCATTAAAGTGACAAGCATAGGACTGATAAGGTGTTTAACATAGCAGATTAGGTATTTGTAAGCTCCAGGCATTTAGGTTGTATAGTTTGGTGAGGAGAATGACTCATAAAATATCTCCTCTATTCTATGGGCCTTATCAAATAAAGGATTAAATTAGAGAGGTGGCTTATAAGTTGAGGTTACCCAATAAGACTGCAATTCACCCTGTGTTCTACATAAGCTAGCTCAAGGCTATATTGCCCAACCAAGCTGCAGCATCAACACAGCTTCCTACAATTCCTAAAGAGTTGCCGTTCCCTATTGCTATACTTGAAAGGAAGATGGTTAAGAGGGGAAACACAGAATCCACCAAGTTATTGATTCAGTCGCATGGGCATGGTTATGATGAAGCTACATGGAAGTTTGCCTTTGACATCCGAAAAACTTTTTCTTGATGTGAGCGAATGATGTTCTACCCGCTCGGTCGCTACGAGATGCCGACCCCCTGAGATGGGGCGTGGGGTTTTTGAAAAAGTGTTATTGGTTGTGGAAAGAATTCCAAAGACTCATGGCCTAAACCTCTAGCCTATGTTATACAAAGTCGCCACTCGGATCAACTCTTCCAGGAAATTCGATATAGCCTAGATCCATTAAGCCTAAATGATACTGTAGTATAGAGGTTCGGGTCTAGATGAGTTACTTATTTCGTCATAATTTAAGTCATATTAGGCAAGTGGCTACTATATTCCAATATCATGATATCCCAGTCTAAATCATTTTCGAGTTATGTTTTAGCATGCATACGGAAAGTAATAAATAAGTGCGGAAAGTAAACACGTAGGTAAGTAAATGTGATACGTGTAATTATCATGATATTTCTACATATAAATCTATATGGTTTAAAATCATTTTATACTTCATATAAAAGATTTCACGTGGTATGTAGTTATTTTTTATACTAATGCAGAAACTAGGTGAATCTTGGGAGTGAAATGATCAAAAGTGGAATTCTATGTAAAAAGAGTGAAAAAGGTGCAAAAAGATGTGTGGAACACAAAGATTTGGCTTAAGATCGAAGTTGTCAAAGATAGGAAAAAGTTACAAAGAAGAAACATGAAGAAAAGCATTGTTAACGTTTGTGACACCCATTCACGGTCGTGACTTGCCATGCTTCATAAATAGAAAGTTTCCAACCAAAAGTCACAATCACGACATGTGATTCGCGCTTGCGACTTGTGACGGTTATTGGTTATATCTTTTCAACTACCAACCGCTGGATAAAAATGATCAACCGCCACCAACCACCATCAACTACCAGATGAAAAGACACCTTTTGGAAGTTAACCAATCATGAGAAGGTTCCTTTCCATTGTGGATAAGGATAAAACTTTGCATCCAATCACAATGAAGAGATGCAACCCTTCGCCAATGGATACGACTCTTCGTTTGGATAGACGCAATCCTTCATACTATATAAATAGGGTTCAAATCACATCAATTTTGTTCATGGTGGCATAAGTAGTAGGCATTGAATGATAGTATGCGTGTATAGATAGAGAGTGAAAATATATAGATTTCGCTACGTTCAAAGTTATAGTGAGAAAAATGATTAAGTGATTCGATTCTTATTTCAATCACTAGATTTCTCCACTTATTCGAGCGATTGTTTTATGAGTGTAATTGCAAAGCACTTATCAATAAAAGTTTTCATTCTTCAACATTCATTTGTTCGATATTCTAACTGAGGTTCTATACGAGTCGAGACCGAATTCAAAGTAGATGCAGGAATTGCGGGAATTGATGACTCCCATTAAAGAGTGGATACGGTTTGATAAACTTTAGCTTTCACTTGCATACCTTACAACTTTACTTTGTTTTCTACTTATACTTTCTTTTTCGAAGTTTATGATATGTCTATGTGTCATAACGAGTATTTCATTTTGCATCTCTTATATTAATTAAGTTATATGCTTTCGGGTTAACTTTAAGAGTGATTTTGGGGTTAACAAGATTGTATATAATCACTGGATCTGTGATTATAAAGCTGTTTAGTGAGCTAACATTTTTAGAGTGGTAACTTGCTAAATATGGCTATGTGAGAGCGACCCGTACTAAGCATAGTATTATTATTATCTAGGTTTTTATAAGTTTCATAATTCATTTACCCTAGGTATAGAAAAGTCATTTCATGTTTTGCTCTACTGTGAATTATTGAATATTTGGGCGTCTAGAACCGAGTTTGTTGAAGTTATCTAGTGTATGAAATCTTCTTGATGATTTTGCATATTTTTCTCTACTATACTTGTTCTTAGGGAATATCTATATAGTTTACATCTTCTCTAATCTATTCATGCATCTGTCTATTCATCTGTTTATTCATCCAAACCCTCCAATACAAATTATCTTATTTCATTTGTTCCGTAACTCTAGTTGGTCTTAAGATCCGAATTCCTTTCCTATGGGATCGATATCTTTTAAAACTACATCGTAACTGTATACTTGCAGGGTCATCATTTTTCTATTTGATAAGCGGTATTGACAACACTTATTCATATTATGAACTTTTATCTTATTGGTAGAAAAGTGGGGAATAAGATTTTTGGCACCATTACCGAATATAAACCTATCAGAACTAGTATAGTCAAAACCTTGCGATCAAAATGTGCCTAGTCTAGGGGGGATTATTTACATATTTTGGGTTGGGGAATACAATTTGCCTAAAATACATGAAATCTAGATAAATGAATATATCCATATCCTATTATACAACCGATCTAACAAATACATAATTTTTATTAAAGTGCCATACTCGAAGGAGAATAAATCCTAACATACATCTAAACTAATCTAACCGCATCCACTAAAGTTAGCACAAAATATTTTCACAACACAAACATGTGCCAATGCACCAAGTATGTTTAGTTTGAATATTTGGAAGACCCATGTGCTCGAGTTAAATAAAAAATGCCGATAAAGGCTCATGATTCTTGTTATAAAAATGATCCATTTTTATACAAATATGTTGCTTGTTTTATTAATGAAAATGCTGCATGTGAAATTTACCAAGTCGGATATCCGGGAACGGGGCGTTCCCTATGTGGGGGTTTCCTAATCGAAACTTAATTATTCACAAATATATGAAGGTCGTAAATAATTCTAAGCCCATGAACATAATTGTTATCTTTCATAAATATTCTAAAAGAATTCAAGCACACTAATAATCTTTATCTCGGATAATAGGAAACTGTTTTTAAATATTAATTTCCTTCGGGATATATCTAAAAGACTAATACAACATCTAATTATTCTACTGATCTTGGTATGTTCATGTAAACAAGTCATTTTTTGTTAATTAACCCATAATTAGTGCATATATGTAAACTTGTATTCTCAAAAAAAGAGGTAACACCGACGTCAGTGTTGCAATATCGGTGTCAGCATTGCAACACCGACTTCGCAACACCAACGTCAGCGTTGCCTAATTTTTCTAGAATATAGAGTGAAAATGGTAAGCATTTTAACACTTTCAAAACAACATCAAATCATCAAATAAACATGAGACACAACACTAGGAACTCAAAGACTCACCCTGTAGTCGAGAATCCACTTCTTCGAGATCCACAAAGCTCCTCCGGGAAGCTCTCCTTGTTTCTTTGCTTGTGTGATGTGGTAATTTGGCTTGAGAAAACCAAGAGATGGGACAAGTTTTACCCCCCAAACTTAAAGTGTAGTGACTTTTATGTATCTAAGGACTATGTTGATGGCTTCTAAACAAAGTTTTATTGAATTAAAACTTAACTAAGATGACATAAAGTTGTTTGAATATGAGCATAAACTAGAGACATGATTCTCTTCAACTTCTCTCAATTTTTGGTGAATCTAAACCTCAAAGTTACCTAAATAAATCTCAAAAAACCCAAGTTCATACCCTTTATATGAACTTTACTTAACCTTTTCAACAAAAACTTGTTTGCCCTCATGAACATACACCAAAAACCAACCTAAAACTTATGGAATTCAAACTTTTCTCTCCAAAACATGTGAGCTCTTTTCTCTGCAACTTTTGGCATGAAAATGTAGCTCTCCTGTGTTTGAATATGAGCCCTCATTTTATAGGAAAGCCCCCTTCAATCCAAAGATAAAAAGTCATGATTATTCACCCTCATTTTTCACTTTTCACCACCCCATTCTAAGGGAGGAGGACCCTCTCCAGCCACTCTACAATGTGCAATAAGCTAGAGAAGTCAAACAATGGTACAAGGGCCCTAGAGAACTATTACATCCATTATTCCCAAAATTATAGAATTCTGTTGCTGCTGACTCTTTGATATCGGTACTGATGTTGCAATGTCGACATCGATGTTGGCAACATCGGTATCGATGTTGGCTTTTACATCTGATTTTGGCCCGAACTGAACTCAATCTTTGTTGACGTGGTAATGTAGGTGTCATTGTAGCAATGCCGACACTGAAGTTACTAATGCCAATACCAATGTTCTCACATTAGTATGGGTATCGGGCCTAACTTAGTCGAGCCTTGAATGGTCTAAATAGAAAGGTTATCTAATGTTTGTAAGAAACGAGGAATGCTTCTCCCGAGGACCTTCGAGACCCAGTCAAAGTGGAAAACTAGTAAAGGAAAATAAATTACAACTTCATCATCAAACTCACGAGTAAGGATCAAAATCACGTACTCACAAGTTGGCCCTTGTGGGATCACTACTGATATGAGATCATTATGGTCCCACGATTGAAAGAGCAGCGGGGTTTAGAGATGATACCTGACCAGTCACGGTTGGAACTTTCCAATGTGGGGTCTCTGTGATAGTCCAAGGCTTTTCATATTAGCGCAATGTTATTGAGAATGGTCTCTCTGTACTTCTTGTGAGTTTCTTGGTCATCAATAGTTTCCCCCTTGATGTCAACCTTCAGCTTGTCGTGGTTGGTAAGGAGATGTTTGAAAGAGTTACGGACCATAGAAAGTCCATTGACTATAATAAGTCGGAGAAAGTGCAGACTGTAGAAAGTTCAATGATTGTAATAAGTCAGAGAAAATGCAGACTGTATAAAGTCCATTGATTGTAATAAGTCAGAGAAAATATGGACTATAGAAAGTCCATTGACTATAATAAGTCAGATAAAGTGTAGACTGTAGAAAGTTCGATGACTGTAATAAGTTAAAGAAAGTCCGGACTGTAGAAAGTCTGATGACTGTAATAAGTCGGAGAAAGTGCAGACTGTAGAAAGTCCGATGACTGCAATAAGTCAGAGAAAGTGTGCACTGTAGAAAGTTCGATAACTATAATAAGTCAGAGAAAATGTGAACTAATGAAAGTCTAATAACTGTAATAAGTCGGAGAAAATGTGTGGATTGTAGAAAGCCCATTGACTGTAATAAGTCAGAAGAAATGTGGATTGTAGAGAATCCATTTATTGTAATAACTCAGGGAAAATGTGGACTATAGAAAGTCCATTGACTGTAATAAGTCGGTGGAAATGTGGGTTGTAGAAAGTTAGATTACTGTAATAAGTCAGAAAGAGTGCGGACTATAGAAAGTCCAATAACTGTAATAAGTCGGAGAAAATGTGTGGATTGTGGAAAGTCCAATGACTGTAATAAGTCAGAGAAAATGTGAAGACTGTAGAAAGTATGCTATGAGTCCTTCTTGTGAGTTGATCTCTGGTTTATCGGGGACTGCTTTGTACCACCGTCTTGTTACTCTCGATTAACAACAGGGAGATTCACTATATCTTTGACCCTACAAAAAATATTTCAAATTTTAGAAGTGTATTCATGAGACATTTCCGAGTCGCCGGGTTTAAATGTCCAAGTTAGAGCACTCGTTTTTTACTTAGGATCGTCTTAGTATAACCCCGTAAAACATAATTATATAAATAAAATTTGACGGTCGGGTGCATCCCTTTTATCTGCATTCTACTACGGTAGAAAATTTTCCAAAGTGGGCTTAATCTTGCAAAAAGAATAAAAGAAGAGAAAAAAGACAAAATAAAAAAATCCATATTGGTACCGACGTTACCAATGTCGGTATCGATATGGTGACATCGGTGTCGGTGTTGGTAACACTGACATCAATGTCAACTTTCAGGAGGCAGAATCCTTGCAATCCAAAAAATTCCTTCTTTCCCATTTCCAACTTCTGAATTCTCTCTCAAAAAACCTCTATTTCACCTCTTTCCGACAACTTTCTACCAAACATCATCATGAGGGCCAAGATTAAGGGTAAGAAGCCTCATGCTATCACCGCTTCATCTCTCCCGATCCATCCGGCAAAACCGACACTCTATTCATACTCCGTAGCTCGGGGGTATGGTTTCGACCTGACTGACAAATTTGTGGGTAATTCTCTTACTTCTCCTATCACCTCCCTCATCATGAGACTTCATGAGCATGTCTCTAGTGTCTAGGTAACCCAAGAATCCTTCATTTATTTTAATTTCTTCGATTTGGAACTTTTAGGATTTTAGCTTAAAACTTGGATTGGAACCGATTTCATGTGGAATCGGTCTATGAATAGGTAGTTTTTAAGACCCTTTAGCTGTTTGAAACACTTTAGTTTGTGAAATTTGGAGTTTTGGAAGGAATTTTGGTCAAAAAATGGTGAAGGGCAAGCTCTCGGTATTCTGCAATTGTAACATCGGTACCGATGTTGCAGCTGTAAACCTAACATCAGTACCGATGTTAGGTATGTCGGTGTTGGTGTTGTAATGCCGACACCGACATCGACTCTGGCAGATTACATTTTTTGCTTCATTTCTACCTTTTTCTTCATTTTTGACTTATGTTTATAGTAGAAATGTTTGATTCTTTGTGTAACCACATGCCTTAGGGGGAAATTTGGGTCCGTTGGCTTATCCGCTCCTTCCCTTTATGATTTTGCGGGATAGAGTGGGGTCATGAATGTGATAGTAACTCATCTTTTTTCGTCTTTTCCATTTTTTTGCAGCTGTATTATTTTGTGAACATGATTGTTATTTGCACCTTGAACACTTGGCGGGCCATGATACGGAGGGATTCGGACCTTGAGGCGGGCCATTTAGGCCACTGGCTTTGGGGGGATTGTGAGCGAGGCCAGATGCCTCACCTAACTCATATTACTCAAATTATGATGGTGGAGCGCTGGTCGTAGACAACACATACTTTTCACCTGCCGGTGGGCGAGTTGATAATGACTCCCTCCGATGTCATCGCCATGATAGGTTTAAGCTTGGAAGGCTCCACTATCCACTTTAATATCTTCATGGATAGTTTTCCTACCCTGACTCGGGTGGCAAGCAGGGTCAAGGCCTTATTTGGGGTATTCCCTTGTGCTAGGAAGTTGGTGTACAATGACCTCTACCAATACTAGAAGAGGATTTGGCCGGTTCCTGTGGAGCTACTCCCTCAGGCAGTAAGGGCTTTCATTATCAGCCTCCTGACCATTGTCTTTTTTCCCGTATTGTCTAGTAAGATCAATTATAGACTGATATCGACAGTTGAGGATGTTGCGAGCACCCCGAGTTAGAACTAACCCTGGGCCATATTGGGCCAGATGTATTACGGCTTAGACTATACTGTAAGGGGGCACAACAAGACCCTCAAGCTTAGTCACCTCCTCCTCCAGGTATTTTTATCTTTTGGGGATTATCTTTTGCGTAATTTTTCCTCTTATGTTGTACTGAGATGGTTACTTGTCTTTGTTTTGTAGATTTGAGCTTTTGAGTGCCAAGTACTCCCTCCTCCTATCTTTAAGGGTACCCAGGACCCAGGGGTTGCCTTCATTGCCCAATGGATTTTTCATCAGGTAGGCAATCTGTGTAAGTGGAGGACGGGCTACCACGAGTGCATCTGCATCTCTCCCGAGATCAAGTATTTCCTTTTTACCTTAGAATCTTGATTGTTATTATGTCCTTTCGTAATGAATCGATGATTAATTTTCCATATTCTTCACTCTTGTATTTATACAGATTATGGAGGACCCTTAAGGAGATGTGCCCAATCAGGATGCGATTTTGGAGGTAAGGAAGGATGTAGATGATTATCGCCTTGTCTTGAAGAGCCCGCGATCTCTCTAGTGGCATTTTGGTGAGCGGTTCCTGATTGAAGGACCTCTTCAATAGCTGGTCAGCCAGTGCCTCCTCAATCTCCGGTCGGTGTATTCTGGCCTCATTTGACGATCACGAACTTAACTGATCGATTGGATTTCCTCCAGGGGAATAGTGTGGTGGTCGAGTACATTGATGGTGACTACTGGGTTCACTTGGCTTCACTCCTGCTGCCTTATCCTCGGTTATGGCATGATGACTATTAGTTGTAGCACCACCGACACATTGAGGAGCTCATTCATAGAGTTGCGACGGGGCTGCTCGATGAGGAGGAGGATGAGGATGAGGAGGAAGAGGATGATGATGATGATAGTGATGATCATAGTGGCAATGACCATGCTGGCCCTTGTAGAGATGTGCTTGATGCGGGCGCATATTACAGTCCCGCGACTCGCACTTCGTGACCTTCTCATGTCGGTGCTCCTAGGGTATGCCTTCTTCTCTTATTACCTTTACTTAGGTGTATTTCTTCCCTTACTCTCCTTCCTTGAGTTGATTAATGATATTTTTGCATATGGTTGCAGTCTGGCGATAGCAAGCGCGTTCATGTTGAGGCCGGGTGATCGGAGGGCCCTTCTATGCCACCCCCAAGTATCATAGAGGGTCAAGTAGCTACGCCCATGGACGCCGCCTTTTCTCTCCTATCTCTGGTCGAAGACACTACCCCTATGGAGCTCCCAACTAGACTTCATCCCCCAAGACACCACACATGTGAGCTTCCTTCTTTCCAAGTCTCTTTGCATATTTTGCTTACTTTTATCCTGATGTTTTATTTTGCCAGGTTCATCGAGCCAAAGCAGAGCGGATGGCCCGTTAGTATATGTTTATGAGGGATCTGATCATTGCATAAAACAGCACTGCTGGGGTAAGACTTTTCACTTTTACTCCTTTAGTTTCTGCTAGCTGCCTATGTGATGGATTGTACTTCATGCATGATGTGATTTTGATGTGATGATAGATTGTGCATGCATATTCATGATATGGTGTGTGATTTTTATACCAGGTGTTGCTTGTGTTGGAGAGCCAAGCTCGATCTTCCACGGAGGCCAAGGGTCAGGAGCTGGGGGACCGGCTAGTGTTATCAGAGGGCTTAGTGAAGGACCAGGGGAAGCAAATCCAGAGAATGGAGAGGGATCTCTCTAGGGGCAAGGGCAAGAGCAAGGGGCGGATCACGACTGGGGTCAAGAGTGCAGAGTTTAAGGAGCGGGCCTTTGCTAAGTAGTTGAGGATGAAGGCAGCCGGTACCCCGGATAGGCGTCTGGAGGATCTATTCTACGTTATGAGGATTTTGAGGATGATATCGATCATGCGAGTAGGATCCAGGAATCTTTTGGCAGGGAAGAGGAGGAGTTAGACGGTTTTGCCTGTAGTGACTAGGCTCTGTAGGTAGTTGTCCAGTGTGGCCCTTTAGCGTAGTTTTTTTATGTATTTTATTTTACTCCACCTCTGATACATTGGGGTTTGTAGATTTTTCCAAATTTATTTGATTCTGTTAGGGCACATTTCCGCCCCTTTGCATTTTTGTGCTTTCTTTCTTGATTATTTGTGGTTCAATTAGTTACTTTGCCCATTTTCGAATCCATGTATGCGTCTTCAGGTACCCATAGCTGTAAACCATTCTTTTATAACCAGTTTATCTCAAAACATAGCCGATAGTAGATTGTTGTACGGGGAGACATCAGTGTCTGCATTGGGAAATCTCTCTCCTTATAAGTATATACACTGACGTTGGCGTAGGTAACATCAGCATAGGTAACACTGACATTGCCAACATCAATGTCAACACTTCCTGCACCCATGTCAGTATTGATATAATTAATATCGGTACTGACATTGCTAACATTAGTACCAGCGTTGCCAACATCGGTATCGGCATTGTAACATCGGTATTATTGTTGACTTCCAGCCTATTCTGATTTCTACCTTTCTCATAGAATCTCATAATTAGCAACTTCGATCCTTCCTTTGCACCCTGAAAAACCCTTATTGGTCGAGACAGAAGCCTTTGCTCTGTTGGGGTTATGTTAGTTAGCATTCCGCTACGTAAACTCGGCCCTTATCCGGGCAGCCTTGTCATTTTGGGATCCGTATACCTATGTGTTTCATTTCACCCTTTAGGAGTAGTGCCCTATGATTGAGGAGTTCCAAGCCCTGTTGGGCCTTCCTGCCTACCAATTCAAGGCCGTGGACACCTTACAAGGTTTTTGGAACCTAGACTCCGTTCGTCCATTCTTGTCTCAACCGCTTGCTCCTCCTGGGTTCTAAGTCAACGTTGTCTTGAGTTGGTGTGCAACTACTTCCCGATCTCACTTGGTCTGGCCTTTTATGGTGGCCCTTCTTTTGATGGCCGAGTTTATTTGTGATTTCGGGCCAATTACCCCATTCTGACTCATCTCTATCATGCAACCTCTTTCATGCAGGCACTCTCCCTCCGCGCTGGCTTTGGCCAAGTGTTTAGTCAACATGGATGCCACCGACGTCAACGAGGTCTGGTCGATGATTGTTTCACTCTTCTTAAGGTAACCTTTCATTTCAACTTTTAACATTTTGCGTAATCACCGCATTAACTATCACTCGCGTAAGTGTGGTTATTAAAGCTATCCTTGATTTGAGATCCTGCCATAGTCTTTGCCATCTACCCCCTACTCAATACAACAGGCGCGGTCTCACTACAGATAGGTACACGAAGCTAAATGAGGATGATTGGGTTCAAATCATGAGTTACTTTCAGGATCACCGGATTTGATGGGTCTACCCTTGGTGGGCCATCCCTCAAGTAGCCGTGGTAATGCATGATAGCAGGATTCTCCTAATTGGCTTGTGCGAGCTCACTTTTTACCCTCCCTCCCGGTTATCTCGGTAGTACGGAAGGTGCCAGCGGATCCCGAGGTCATCCTGCTCGACTCGCAGCTTTGATTGGCGTCGCAAGGGTCCAGATCAGATTCAAATGTTGATGGTGCAGAGGACTCAGTTCATCGGGTTAGATTATGGTTCCGTCAAGAAGGATGAGATAAACGGGTTTTATCATGGGTAGTCATCAGAGATTAAGTCTTTGGGTGACCATGAAAGGCATTTTTGCCCGACACTTGATTGGTCCCATTATGAGAGTGGGGAGACGCCCCTTGACTATACCTGGTGCTGGTGCCTTGATGGCCCTTCTGATGGGCTCTAACATTGTTTCTCTGTATTGAACATGCCATATATGTATCATTTTTATTTGGACTTGTATTGTAAACTATCATCAAGCCTAAAATTATGTTGTTTCCTTATGCTATTCTTACCATTGGCATGCATAAGTTTAAATGGATACATTCATAATCTTTAAGCATAAATGATGTTTTCATTAATGAAATTATCAGAGGTACAAAAGATTTGACTCCTGTCGTTAATCAGCCAGTACAGGTTTTCTAACTAATGAGCTCATTATATTTTCTCTCATTGTCCTAATTTTTACCTAAACAACCCTTTCGGGTTTTCAAATTAGTGGAATATTTTGCAAAATGTGGCCCTAAATTTTTCCCGACCAACAGATAGCTGGCCGATAGGATATTTGTATTTTATATCTTATATGTGGTAGAGCTTGAGCCTATCTTGGTTAACCGGGTTCACGAACTCGTTGCCATCCATGTTCATGATCTTCCCTGCTCCCTTGCCCATAACCCTTTTTATCATGAACGGTCCTTCCCAGTTTGGTTGAAATCTCCCTCTGATGTCCACATTCGAAGGCCTTAACTGCTTTAGGACTAAGTCTCCTACTTTCAAGGGTTTTTTCTAAAGTCTGACCTGGTTGTTGTATGCTCTAGTCATCCTCTGCTGGTACATTTGTAGATGATCTAAGGCTCTTAAGCGGTGCTCGTTTATCATGTTAAGTTGCTCGAACATGGCTCTAACCTAGTCTGACTCTTCCAACTTTGTGTCCAATGCTACTCTGAGGGATACCATCTCCAATTCTACTGGTAGAACAGCCTCCATGCCGTATACTAACGAAAATGGTGTCTGGTTCATGGGGACTTGACGCTTGTTCGGTATCCCAAACTTCTAGGGGAAGTTTGTATGCCCAATCTCTATAAGTGACCACCATCTTGATCAGGATCTTCTTGATTGACTTGTTGGCCACTTCAACTGCTTCGTTGGCTTAAGGTCTGTACGGGGATGAATGGTGATGTTCCACGCCATATATTCTTATTAACTCTGCCATTGCAACTTGAAATTGGACTCCGTTATCAGATACAATATGGTGAGGCATCCCATATTGCACAAAAATGTGTTTTTCTATGAACTTGACCATTTTCTTGGCGGTGATATTGGTGTAGGATTCAGATTCTACCCACTTTTAGAAGTAATTTACTACCAGCTCAATGAACCTATGTCCATTGGTAGAGGAAGGCTGGGTCTCTCCGATTATGTCTATCCCCCACGTCAAGAATGACCAAGGAGTAGATAAGTGATGAAGTTCTATAGGAGGCAAATGGTTGACGTCCCCGTATATTTGGTAGGCATGGCATTTCTTCACTTTATCAATGCAATCTACCACCATGGTTGTCCAGAAGTAACTCTATCATTGGATCTTCTTAGCCAATGCGATGCCATTCATGTGGGGGCCAGAGTCGCCTGCATGTATTCATTTAATCACTAGGAGGGCTTCCTTCTCTGTGAGGCAATGTAGTAGTAAACCATCACTAGTACGTTTGAACAAGTCATTGTCAATCAAGCGGAATTGGACAGCTAGCCTATGGAGAGAGGTACGTTCAGAGCCTGATGCACCTTCCAGGTATTGGCCCTTCTTTAAGTAGTTGACGATATATGAGTACCAGCATCCGATTGATACGTCATCTTCTGTGACATCGATTGTAAGATGACTGGTTTGATCAGTTGAGCTTGAGGTCCCTCCCACATGGATGCCAAGGTAGCAAGGGAGTCTGCCATTTGATTCTCTTCCCACGGAACATGGCGGAAGACACACTTGTCAAATTTTGCAGAGATGCCCCAGATGGCATCTAAGTATGACTTCAAAGATTCCTCCCGTATTTCCCAATCTCAGGTGGCATGGGTTGAAGACTAACGTCGAGTCCCCTATGACAGAGATCCTCTTTGCCTTAACCTTTCGTAGTGCTTCCAACCTGAATAGGCACACCTAGCATTCAGTGCCATTGTTGGTAACATGGAATCCGAGCCTCTTGGATAAAGGTATGACTTCATTGTGTGGAGTTATCAACACCACTCCTAAGCCTGCCCCATTCTGATTCATTGCGCCATCAAAGTACATTATCCACTCTTGTTGTAATTCTTCCACCATGGTCAACTGCTTATCCGGGAATTCGAGGTCTTCGATATAATCAGAATCTAAAGCTTGGTTCACGAGAAATTTTACCACGGCTCATCCCTTGATGACTTTCTTGGTTACATATGTGATGTCAAACTCTAATAATAGTAAAAGCCACCTGGAGAATTTACCGGCAAGACTAGGTGAGTGGCAAAGGTATTTCATTGGGTTAAACTTCACTACCGCCTCCACTTTGTAGACTAGAAGTAATGGCGCAACTTCTTGGTGAGCCATACCATTATCGTGCAGGTCTTCTCCACCAATGTGTACTTGGACTCATGTTCCAGAAACTTCTTACTTAGATAGTACATGGCGTGCTCCTATCGATCTTCGTGTTCCTACACCAGCATTGCTCCCATTAAGGATTCTTCAATAGCTAGGTAAAGGATTAGGAGCTTCCCTAGAACCAGAGGTTTCAATACTAGCATGCTGACAAAATACTTGTCGATTGCAACCTGACATTGTTCACTCCACACAATCAACTGTTGCTTCTTTAGTAACTTGAAGATGGGCTCATAGACAGTAGTGAGTCGAGAAATGAATTTGGTGACATATTGGAGGGATCCTAGAAAGGATCATACTTCCTTTTCCATTCTAGGCACTGGCATGCCCTTGATGGCCTTGCTTTAATCTGGGTCCATTTCTATCCCCCATTGGCTGCTAATGTGGCCAAGAAGCTTTCCAGAAGTCACTCCAAAAACACACTTCTTCGGGTTTAGTCGAAGATTGTACTTTTCAATTCAGGTGAGAAAACTATCGAGGATAATCGAATGTTCCTCCCTAGTGCTTGACTTCACTAGTATGTCATCCACAAAGACCTCGACCTCCTTATGTATCAGATAATGCAACAAGGTGGTAGTAGCTCTCTGATAGGTTGCCCCAGCGTTCTTTAAGCTGAAAGGTATCACTTTGTAACAAAAAACCCCCCACGCGGTGATGAAGGCGGTCTTGATTTTATCCTCTATAACCATAAGGATCTGGTTGTATCCGAAGAAGTCATCCATGAAGGAGTACATAGTAGCCCTAGCGACACTGTCTACTAAGACATCAATGTGAGGCATAGGAAAGTCATCTTTTGGCAAAGCCTTGTTGAAGTCTCTGAAGTCCACATATACATGGACCTTCCCATCCTTCTTTACTACCGAGATGATATTGGCCAACCAGATTGGGTATTCGACTACCTCTGGGAATTTAGCCTCGATTTGCTCAGCCACCTCTATCTTGACTTTCTCTGCCCATTCAGGTCGTAATCGTCGCAACTTCTTCTTCACGGGCTTGATTTGCGAATCATTAGGGATCATGTGTTCTTCAATTTTCATGTTGACTCCTAGCAATCCTCATATGACCAAGCAAACACTACCACGTGTTGTTTAAGTACTTATACTATCTCTCTCTCTTCCTCAGGAGTTAAATCTTAAGAAATAGTCACCATTTTTGGTGATTCATTTGTACCTAAGTTAATGTCATATAATGATGCATCATGTATCCTAAAAAAATTATGTGTATGTTAAGAAAAATGTATGTTGCCATCTGGCCAGACATTGCACAAGTAAGCAAAGTTTGGATTCATTGAATTAAATGCCGCATAGGCTGAGTTGTTTACATCATAATTGTTCCAAATGCCAAAGATTACATCATCTGTTTCCTCCTCTACAAGAGGAGAGTCTTCTTTGGCAAGGGGCACCTTGGGAATGGTACCATGGCCTTGGGTGGACTTCTGAACAGGAATTGGATCTTCTACCTTGGCGAGTTGGAGCTTAATCTTCTGTATCTTCTCTACAACTATCCTCATTATTGTTGTTAGGGAACTCCCACTTGAACTTTCGCCTGTGATCTGCTTGGTCTTCGTGAGTGCCGATAGGACCTTAGTGATAGCTTCCAATGCTCCTTCGACATCTTAATGGTTAGGATCCAGTTCAGATTTAGGTTCATCTTCTTGGAACATCTTAGCTTTGCCCCTATCTTTGGTCAAGCTCTCTATAGGGACTGGATGATCCGGGTGGGAAGCTTGGGGGACCGGCTCGCCATTAGTAACTTTGGTGATTAGAATATCATTCTCAAAGTCAAACACATCATTGAAGGTTTCAAACCCAGGGACTTCTTGGCCATCCTTGATTAAGGGCTCAGCCTCATCCTTATACTGCCTCTTCCCATCTATCTCGCATACACTCACCATATTAAAGAAGAGGGGCCTTTTGTTATTGTAGATCTTATTTTTGACGGTGAAGCCTAGACCAAATCTTAGCACTAGCGAGGCAAAGTTGACAGCTTCAGTTACACCCTAGTGGTATTTCCCTAGGCCTTTACCAAGTACATATCCTTAGTGTTTCATGATTTGCTTGAGCCCTTGGGAAAAATGGCGATATCCAATGGGGATCTGCCCCTTTTTTCTTCTATCAATCACAGTGTCAATCTTGAGTCCACGAAATTCTTCCTCGGTAAAGGCTACTACCGCCATGACATACTCCCTGCCAACCTTAATGGTTACCAGCTCCGCTCGGTGTATCAATTTGATCTTTTGGTGGGGGGTTGACGAAACAGCTCCCAAAGAATGTATCCATAGCCTTCCCAAGAGCAAGGAGTAAGAGACCGGGATGTCGAGCATAGTAAACTTAACTTCGGAAGCCACACCATTGACCATCACCTTCGTAGTAAAAGTACCCATTACTCCTCTTCCAGAGTCATCGTAAGCCTGGATCACCATGTTGGATTTTCCAACATGCTATCATCAATCCCGAGATGCGAAAGGACTTTCAAAGGGCAGAGATTCAGAGCGAAGCCATCATTGACCATAACACATGGGATGCACCTATCCATTATGTTCACTCTAATAAAGAGTGCTTGGTTGTGGTTCCTATTCTCCAAGGGCAGATCTTAGTCGTTGAAGGAAATGGTGGGGAATTTCTTTGCTAGGATGCCTTCTACAATTGCTGCGCAAATCTCTTTGACAGATGTGCTTGGAGTCGCATCCATTTCTATCAACTTCTAGACTAATCCCCTTCGATGGTGTGAGCGGACGACATGGAGCGATGGGCCGAGAGAGCGCGAAAGATGAGAGGTGTGGTCCACCGGGGTGTTTAAAAGTACTGGGCTGTGGACTCGGAAAAAGTATGAAAGAGAGAGAAAACATTTTTTAGATCGGTCAAACCCGAATCCACCATCTCTTAGTGTGGAGTCGCCACCTAGATTAGCTCTTTCCAGGAATTAGAGTCTTGTGAGGCTTAAAGTCCGGGGGATAGCCCACTAAGAGAAAGAGATTCGGGTCCAGGATAAGTTGCTTATTTCTTATGTGATCACATTATATTACATCTATAGAAAACCGTATTTTCTTCATTACACATATTCGCGCTTAAGTCATTTTAAGGATATTATGCATGATTTAACGTGCATGCGGAAAGTAGTAAATCTATACATCAAGCATTAAAAAAATGCGGAAAAGTAAATTATTAAATTACAAAACTCGGGGGATACAACCGCTTGCCTAATCTATTAATTACATTTTTTCAAAAAAATTTGCAATACCCGAAGGAAAAATAAATTCCTAGGCATACATATAACCTGAATCCACAAAGGTTAGCACGAGATATGGCACATATGTTCGATTTGATTTTCAGAATGCCTGTGTGGCCTAATTAAAACATCTATGGTTTAAAGTTATTAATTTAAATAAAAATTGGTTCATTTTTATTTACACATATGTTGGTTAATTTTATTAGTGAAAATGACCGCATGGCAAAGTGTGAGGCCTGTTATCCAGAAATAATTTGTGTTCCCTTCGTGGGGGTATTCTAACATGAAAATTAAAAAGAAATAAAAGATGAAGAAGAAAATTACAACATTTACAATAATAACAAATAAAATAATCCCTTCATCCACAAATAAAGTTAGAAAAAGATGAAGCAGATGAGAGCACAGAATCCCCAGGAGTGTTCCTCGTTCATTTTGATTTAGTTGTGTTTGGTTGGAAAATAAGCATTTATTTATCCATAAGATAATCAAACTCGGGTTCTAAATTTGTTTTAGACAGGAGAATATCTGAGGATTTTTGAAGAAAAGCATATGAAGAATGATTTGAAAGCAATTAAAAGTTGGGATCCAAACGTGTTTTGGATCCAAGTAATTCAAGAGAAATTGAAAGAAAATGTTTTTTATATTTTTCTCGTTGTTATTTTCTCTGAAAATTAGAGCCCCCTTCAATCAAAAAAAGTCCCGAATTTATATAAATTCAAGATGGCCCTAAACTGGGCTCGCTGGAGAGTCCAGTAGCCTCGCTGGACTCTCCAGCAAGCTTCCTCGATGGGGAGTCTAGTGAGCCTCGCTGGTGACTCCGGCAAGCCTCCTCGTTGGAGAGTCCAATGAGGTGCTGGAATTTCCAGTGGGCTATTGGAAATTCCAACTCTCGCTGGGCGCCGGCAAGCCATGGGCTCGCCCATTCGGCCAGCCCATTTCGATCTGATATATTTTTTTATTTAATTTATTATTTTTATTTTTTAAATAAATTTTTTATTTTTTCCAAAATATGAAGTCTTTAATCCAACTTGGTGACGAGGAACATTCCAGTTCAGAGATCTTTAAATAATCGAAAATTGTGTGATTCGAGGATAAAAATCCTGAAAAGCCATCATCATTGAAACCGCGAACGTTGGTGACTTCTTGTTCCCAATTGGTGATAACATAGGGCTTCCTTTCAGGGGATGTGTTTAATTAGATCATCAGTCTCTTTCTTCGGAGATTATTTGGCGTTTACTTACCCTTGTGGGTGGATCGACCGTTTCTTTCTGTGGCATCCTTTTAATAATCGGCAACCATTTCTTTCTTTGGTTGTGGTCATTGTGTTCCCCTTGTGAGTTGACCTTCGGTTGATTCTGTCCGTTGGAACTATCGGGGTAGGGTGTTTGAATCCATTTCACAAGCGACCCCATTGAGATAACCATTTCTTTCTTCGATTGGTGGATGAGTCTGTTTCTTTCTTCAGACATCGAGATAACCATTTCCTTCTTCGGTTGTATTTTGAATTTCCTTAGTCGGATGTTGACTTGTTTCCTATGACAAGTCAGAGAAAAAAGATAATGGTAATACATTTTATGATGAATGTTTTAATTATTTGATTGAGTTTATGCGAAGCAAAAATTTTTGCCCCTTCAATCAAAAATTAAAACATGAGGAAGAAATGACTTTGATAACAAATTCGGGGGTGTCCCGAAAACCTCTCCGTTGTTTAGGAGGCTTTTTATGGTGTTGTAATGTTGCAAAACCTAAATAGGCTTGAATTGACTTTAGGCTTGAGTGGGCCATCATCTTGTTTGTACGTTCCTCATTTGGAGGTGGAGTTTCTTGTTTATCGAGATAGTGGTCACCCAGTTTGGCATCGTCTTTACCTGTAAATAACGTGATGCGAATGTAATGTATGCATGATTTTATGAACAATATTTATCAAATGACGTATGTAGTTGTTGTGGGCTTCATTCATTGGAGAGCCTTCTCTTGTGTTGGATTGAACAATATTTTTCAATCCAGCAAACTCATTTTTCTTTATTTTATTCTTTATTTTTTTCATTTTTTGGATGTTTACTTGTGATATTCTACCATTGACATGCAAGCAATCAAAATAAGCATATGCATAAAAATTAAGCAAAAATGACAATTCATTGATGAACTTAACAGGGGTATAAATGATTTGAATCCTGCCATCAATTAGCCCTTTTAGGTTTTCTAACCACTGTAGTTCTCTCGATGTCCTAAGTTTTGCCCGAGCCACCCTTTTCGGGTTTTCAACTCAGTAGACTATTCTTCTTTTTTTGTTTTGAAAAGAAACCCTAATTTTTGCTCAACTAATTGAGTGTTACTTGACAAACTAATTACAAATTTATTTTTTGTTCGTACTGCTTTTTATTGATTTATTTCTTTAACCTATACGTGATAGCAATTGTGTAAGACTTGGTTGATTTGGTAGATCGGCCACCATCCATGTCCACGACTTCATTTGTTGACTCGTTCAGCATTTCTGATCGATTGGTTGGTGCTCATGCCGCTTTGCCAGCTTGAGGTGCACATGATGATGAGTCTTCATCATCAGCGTTTCCTTTTGAGTTCAATTATTCAATGGTGTAATGATTACCCCACAAATGGTAATGAGCCGTGCGAAGGAGTTGTTAACATGCTCAATGATCTGACTCCTTTTTATCTTTAGTATCATGTCTATTGTTTGACCCAGGGAGCTTCAATTCGCTTAGGTCATTTTGAATTTTTCTTGATTGCCCCACAAATGATGGTGAGTTGTGTGATGGAATTGTTGACGTGTTCAATGATCTAACTCCCTCTTTGTGTCTTTGACATTACATCTGTTTTTTGAATTTGATTTGCTTTGTTAACACTTCAGCCATATTCTAGCTTCGATCATTTTCATCTTTGCGTACTTCGTTCCTTTGATTGACTGATGTAATAATCGGTGGGTGTTTCATTTTTAGAGATCTTCTGTTGATCTCTCATCTTTGGCGAGGAAAATGCTATCACGCTTTGTCTAAGTACATTAATTTGTCTCTCACTTTCTCTCAAGAGTCAAATCATTTGAAATTACAATGACTTTGGGTAATCCATTTATACCCAAATTAATTTCATGACATGATGTGTCACATGTGCTAAAAACATTACGTATATGCTTAAGAGAATGCATGATGTCATTGATAGAGTATCAAGCAAGTAAACAAAGTTCAATTTATTCAAAAATAATTCAAAAGCCTTGTGAGCAAAGTAGTTAAAAGCTAAATTATACATAATCAAGCATGGATTATTCTAGCGCCCCTGAGCTATGTCCATGGATTCAAAGTGCTCCATCCTATTCGCCTTCTCAAACACTTCTTAATAGCTTGAAAAAATGTCTGACCCAAACTTGTTTTTGTATGATGGCAATGTACCATGTAGAATTTTAGTTATCATCTCTGGTAGAGTTAAGCGAGCTTGAAGCCTGACCTGTGTGGCCATCCAACGCGCATAATAGGATTTGAAGCTCTCACCCTGCTCCTGCCTTATAGCCTCTAGATGTTGCATTGTGGTTTCCATTTGAGAGTTGAAACCATAATGCCCCATCATAGCCTAAGCAAGGCTATTCCAATTAGTGGCTATGTCCAGCGAAAGGTTGCTGTACCATTCATTGACTGGGTGGCCAAAGGTGATGACAAAGACCTTAGCCATCATCCATTCACTGACCCTTAATGCTCTCATCACCGTCTGATAATGCGTCAAGTGTGCGCACGGGTCACCAGATCCCACATACTTTTCAAACTACGGTATTGTGAAGTTTTGGGTGCAAGCTGTCTTCATCCCCTACTATCAGTTATGCAGGGTATGTGTTCCTTAGGTGGCCACCATGAGTGACCAAGAATTGTTGCCACAATTCTGCCATGCCTGATTGTTGGAGGATGGCATACCCTACGCTTGGATAAGAGCTATATTGCCCCTAGGGAAATGCCATGAAAGTGGGCAACTACGATCCTTGGAATTGTGACACCGTTGATGTACTCCAATTGGGAATAGGCTGTTGGTTCATTCTTTGGTAGAAAGGCCTTGGTGCGAATGCTGGCTACCCCATTTGTCCCGGGAAGAGTTGGGAAGGATTGGCAAAGTTATATCCTGGCTGCCCAATCTGAGCCTGGTTCAGCTGACTTTGTCCTACCCCGAACTGATAAAAGGTAGTTGGGGGCACCATGTGTAAGGGTGACCTCTAGGTTGGACACTGCATTTTGGGCCCTCCCAGCATGCTGGCAAATGAGCGATACTAGCTGTTCACTATTGGCAAAGGCATTCAAGGCAGCTGCGATCTCGGCCCTCACCGACGATTGATATGACTGTTGAGGGTTCTGTCCCGTAAGGACAGAGTGTTCCTCCCCCACTCCTTCTTCTTGTGGATTGGCCATTACAGATGTGATTTGAACTAAATCTGAGTCTGAACCCTAGTCCTCACTTGAGTCAGTGTATGGAACCCCCTCCAGATTGGTCACGATCGGAGAAACACGAACCAACCGATGAGCAGGCCCTTTCCAAGCTAAGATACACAAGTAGAAGATCAGACTGTGCATGCAAGATTCGGGATATGATTCATGACGTGGGTAATGCATGAGATTTTTAATGTTATGGCTGCATTCACAAGGGGTTAGCATGCCATGATGTGAAATAACATGTATGTCAATCCATTTGAAACAAAGTTAGTCATTATGTAAAAATGAAAACATGTGGAAATGAAAATCCAACATCGGGGGTTATATCTGAGATTTGTACAATGTCTATGTGCCATCATAATATGATTGGTGTAAGTGAGGTGACCAAGTTACTCATGTGGTACTAGGTGTCATGAGGAGGTCAAAATTATTTCGGGTGAGCAGTGCGGCATACCCTAATGAAATGAAAACAACTACCGTATGTAGCTATCTAATGAATGATTTGGTTAATTTTACCCAATTAGGGTGGAGTTTTTTGAAGCCTATGTGGTCATCGCTATTTGAGGATATGTGGTGATGCATGAATTATTACCCCATGTGGGCGAATGATTCGGGTTTGAAGCGTATACCCTTGAAGATTTGGTAAGGTAAGGCTTTTGATGTAAGTTTTCCCCGTGTGGGCTTATGTTCGGATGTCATCAGGGACATCCCGTGATGTGGGAAAAAATGTGATTTAGCTAGGTATTTGCCCCGTTTAGGCTATGTGTGATTGCCCCGTGTGGGCTATGAATCGGATGTTGATTGGACATCTCAAAGGTAATGTGTGGGATATATTATTGCCTCTTATGGGCTAAATGTCGGATGTCAAGTGGACATCACGCAGTAAAAGAAAAAAAATATGTTTGCCTCGTACGGGCTAGTAGCTGGATGTCAAGTGGACATCTAGCTGAAAAGGGGTAAGTGATGTTTCATGATTGTAATTGGTTCATGTTATCCTAGGGTAACACGATCTCTAGCGTTATCTAACCCTAAGTGTTTGTGATGTCGATTTGGCATGATGATGAGAAGATGCAATGTTACATTGTATTAATCATTATAAGTGTGTGCGTTCAAGTGTCTGCACTAAGATTCATGGTTAGCATGACATTTGAACAGTAGTAAACACGTAGCACACAGCATGTAATGTTCAATCTTCCAACCATATAATTCTCACGTGTAGGGTTTTTGGCTAGTCTCTATCCTAAGTTTGGTTCATCTTAGTACCATAAAGATACTAAGGAGCGCACCTACAAGAAAAATATAATGCATGGTTGTTTGTTTGGGTAACACCCTAGGGAAAATGCCTATGGCTTATTTACATGAGGTTTGTAAATGGGTTGTTGATGTAGAAGGTTCTTGTTGCATTAAAATACACTCCAAGCCTCTAACGAGGGAGGTATATGCGATATGGCAACAAGAGCTCCACTAGCTCAAGTACTATCTTTTCTCAGGGAGGCAGATTAGTACAAGAGAAAGCTTCGTGGTAATAGAGGTACCTTAGACTTGTGGGCTATCCCTTCTATTGCAATGCGTTATTATGAATATGTCAAAATTAAGAGAAAATGAAATAATGTGATCAATAATTTTTGGCACTTATCCAAAATCTAAAATCTTTGAAAAACAAGTTTTTGGAAAAATCCCTAGCGGAGTCGCCACTATGAGCGGGCGACACGGAGCGATGGGCCGAGAGCGCACGGAGAATGAGAGGCGCGGTCCACCGGGGTGTTTGAAAAGTGCACCTGGCCATGGACCCGGAAAAGTAAATGCGAAAAAGTAAAGATTACAAAACCTCAGGGGATGAAACCGCCCACCTAATCTATTAATTACATTTCCTCAAAATAATATTTGCAATCCTCGAAGGAAAAATAAATTCCTATGCATACATCTAACTTGTATCCACAAAGGTTAGCACGAGATATGGCACATATGTTCGATTTGATTTTTAGAAGGCCCGTGTGGCCTAATTAAAATATTGATGGTTTAAAGTTAATAATTTAAATAAAAATTGGTTCATTTTTATTTACAAGTATGTTGGTTAATTTTATTAGTGATAATGACCGCATGGCAAAGTGTGAGGCTTGTTAAAGGAATAATTTGTGTTCCCTTCGTGGGGGTATTCTAACATGAAATTAAAAAGAAGTAAAAGATGAAGAAGAAAATTACAACATTTACAATAATAATAAATAAAATAATCCCTACGTCCACAAATAAAGTAAAAAAAAGATGAAGTAGATGAGAGCATGGAATCCGTAATTCTAGGAACTCAGAGGCTTACCCTTTCGATGTGAATCCACTTCAGCGTATCCGTTTGATCCCTGGGAGTGTTCCTTGTTCGTTTTGATTTAGTTGTGTTTCGTTGGAAAATAAGCTTTCATTTATCCACAAGATAATCAGACTCAAGTTCCAAATTTGTTTTAGACCCAAGAATATCTGAGGATTTTGAAGAAAAGCAGATGAAGAATGATTTGAAAATAATTAAAATTTAGGATCCAAGTAATTCAAGAGAAATTGAAAGAAAATGTTTTTGTTATTTTTCTCATTGTTTTTTCCTTTGAAAATCAAATTTTTCTTTGAAAATTCGCACCCCCTTCAATCCAAAAAAAGTCTCGAATTTATAGAAATTCATGATGGCCCTAAACCGGGCTTGTTGGAGAGTTCAGCGAGCTCGCTGAACTCTCCAGCCATGCTGGAAATTCCAGCGCTCGCTGGGAGCCAGCAAGCCATGGGCTCGCCCGTTCGGAGAGCCCATTTCAGTCCGATATAGTTTTTTTATTTAATTTACTATTTTTATTTTTTAAATCAAATTTTTATTTTTTCCAAAAAATTAAGTCTTTAACCCAACTTGGCGACGAGGAACATTCCTGTTTGTAGATCTTTAGATAATAAAAAATTATGTGATTCGAGGATAAAATCCCAAAACGCTGTCATCATTGAATGCGCTAGTTGGTACAAAATCTCATGCTCAAAGATGGGCTATATAAAAGAGTAGCAATGGCCAAATACTGTATTTGGTCTACGTCCCTTTAACTAGTGCACCAAGGGCCGATATCTAGATCATCCTCCTCCACAATCAAGGGAGCGGTGGTTCGACAGAGTCTTTGGAGATTTCCTTGGCAGTCGTGTCTTGCATCTAGATGGGATCCTCATATTTGAACACTTTCTCATTGCGGGTGACTTGCAAGATTCCATTCTCAATGATCCGAGTTTCCATGGGTGTCTACCACGAATATAGAGCCTCATCCTAGACCTGTTTAGGCTTTCGAAGTTGATACTCATCCAGGTTTATTGGCTTAGCTCCGTACGTAATGGTTTCTCCTTCTACCAGACTAGCTGTGTCTTACGTATTCTTTCTCCTTGACCAGATGACGTAAGCATCCAGATCTATCAGACCTGTATCCTAGTCATTGGCCACCTTTGTACGCCTTCCCCTTCACCCGAGGAATTGAATAAATTGAAGGGCTCTTGAACTTTGCCTGTGTTTGCGGCGCTTGATTCCACGGTGCTTATTATCGAATTGGATTGTGAGATCATTTTGAAAAAATGGCCAGTAGGTTTCCTTGTTCCCACCATGAGGACTTCATCTTCTTCCTCGTGGATTATCTGATCTAGTCTGTGGCCCCTACGTAGTAACTCCTCAAAAGTTATGAAGCGATGGGCGGTAAGATGATTCTGGCATTTTAGATGGGCCCCTTCAATCATTAGCCTTACCAAGATTGCCTCCGAGGGTTTCCTCTTAATCACCACTTACATTGCCATCTACCGGCCAGCGTATTCCTAGAAAGGTTCATACTCCCCCTGTTGATAGGCTGCAAGCTCCCTGAGTTCCATAGGTCACTTTTCTTCGTACACGAAGTCCCTTTTAAAATCCCAAGATATGCTCCTCCAATCCTTCTTGACTGCCTCTAGCTGGTTCTTATACCAATCGCCTAAGAGTAGGGATGTCAATGGGGAGGGGATTGTCCGAAACTCGTGGTATCCGAACTGATGGGTTTGGGGAAAACCCCAAAAATTTTCACCCACGGGGATGGAAATGGGGAAATTTACACCACCTGGTTGGAAAAGTGGGCGGATTTGAGTGGAGCTATATCCGCTCTGTGGGGATCCCCGACCCGCCCTCGAATAGATCTAGTGAAAATACCCGATATTTTATATTAATATATATATATATATATATATATATATATATATATATATATATATATATATATATATATATA
>CATIWQ010223141.1:0-16655 GCA_949673415.1 Euphorbia schlechtendalii | reverse complement strand
TAAAGTTAAAAATCTTTTAGTTCAATCACAAATTTGAGTTAATTCATGTATAACTTGATATATACTTAAAATTGACAATTTTAGAGTATAAAATTAAATTTTAAAAATTGTTTTATTTTCATTTTCATTAGAAATAAGGTGGCATTTTTGCCAATTTTGTTATTTGTGGGGTTCGAATCCAAACTCTCACACTTTTTAAATTCTTCAATGGTAATAGCCATTCTACCAATGCATAGTAATTTCGTTTTTAGTTATCTTTTATTTAAATTTTAAAAAATTGAAAGCATATCATGTATAATTTTTATTTTTTTTAAACGCATAATGTCTATTTTTTAATTTTATTAAATAATAAATTTAGACTTTATTAGATTCATTAAGTAAAAAATATTCAATAAAAAATTATGACAACCCAACATATTTCCTTCTTTTAACCACTCTTTTAATTACAAAAACTAAAAATATATCAATAAAAAAAATGCATTTGTTAGTTAGTAACAAGTAATTATACAACTATGTATAATAGTATAAACTAAATTAAATTATAATTTTTGTACTGGTTAAATAATATTGTGTTTATTCAGTTTGGAAAATTTCAAAATATATCATAAATGTGTTTCTGTTGCAAGGCATAAAATGGAAAAATCAGCAAACTATATTCTAATTTTCTAAACTGAAAAATGTTACAACTAAACATCAATTTCCATTTTTCAGTTTTCCTTGAAAATTTTTTTGGAAAACTGCTCTATTTTTCCATAACTAAACTGGCCCATAGCCTTTGTTTGCCTAGTGGCCTTGTTTTAGTTTTGAACAATTTCTATTATATTCCTGTTATCACTAAGAATATTATTTCTGTTACGCTTTTAGCAACAGAAGGATTTGAAATTTTATTTTCTAATAATAAATGTCAAATTCAACGTGATAATATTCTTTATGCTTGTGGAATATTTGTGGGTGGCATTTACGTTATAGATACTAAAACTAAGATTCTAAGTATGAACATTGTTAAGAAATCAAGATTAGATAATGAGAAATCCTCATACTTGTGGCATTGTCGTCTAGGCCACATAAATGAGACTCGCTTAACTAAGTTAATCAAATATGGAAACTTAAGCCCAATGGAATGGGAATCCTATAGTGTGTGCGAACCTTGTTTAAAAGGGAAGATGACTAAGAAACTTTCAAAGGAAAGGGGCAGCGTGCCACTAGTACTTTGGAAATAATACATTCTGATGTATGTGGTCTAATGAGTGCTAAGACACATGAGGGTTTCGTCTACTTCATAACCTTTGTCGACGATTACTCGCGATATGGTTATTTGTACCTTGTGAGGCACAAGTTTGAAAGTTTTGAGAAATTCAAAGAGTTTAGAACCGAAGTGGAGAAACAGCTTGGGAAAAGTATCAAGTCCCTTCGATCTAATTGAGGTGGTGAATACTTAAGCCAATAGTTTCAGGATTATCTAAGGGATAATGGTATTTTATCCCAGTCGACACCTCCTTATACACCCCAACACAATAGAGTGTTAGAAAGGAGGAATCAAACCCTACTCAATATGGTTCGGTCCAAGATGAGCAAAGTAGAATTCAACAAATCCTTTTGGGGTTATGCACTTGAGAGCGTAGTTTATATTCTAAATAGAGTGCCCTCTAAATCAGTTGATCTAACTAGCTTACAACCATGAGGTCCGAGATGGACTCCATGTACGAAAATCAAGTTTAGAGCTTGTTTGATGCTCCAAGTAGGATTAGGCCCATAGGCTGTAAGTGGGTTTTCAAGAAGAAAACTGACATGGATGATAACACAGTTACCTATAATGCAAGGCTGGTTGCAAAAGGGTATAGTAAAAAAGAAGGTATTGACTATGATGAGACATTTTCACCGATGGCCATGCTAAAGTCTATCAGGATACTCCTTGCAATTACCGCTCATTATGATTATGAGATTTGGCAGATGGATGTGAAGACATTTTCACCGATGGCTATGCTAAAGTCTATCAGGATACTCCTTTCAATTACCGCTCATTATGATTATGAGATTTGGTAGATGGATGTGAAGACATCATTCCTTAATGGGAATTTGGACAAGGATGTGTATATGGCACAAGCCGAGGGTTTTACATCCAAAGATGGCTCAAAGGTATGCAAGTTGCAGTCGTCCATTTATGGCCTTAAGAAAGCATTAAGGAGTTGGAATATTAGGTTTGACGAGACAATCTGAGAAATTGGTTTTATGTCAAACGCTAATGAGCCCTATGTATATAAAAGGCTAGTGGGAGTGCGATTGTTCTCCTTGTATTAGATGTCGATGACTAATTACTAATAGGAAACGATATGCCTTTTCTTCAGATAGTTAAGTCATGGTTGTCAAAGAAGTTTTCCATGAAAGACCTTGGAGAAGCAGCTTTTATACTTGGTATAAAGATCTACCGAGATAGATCCAGAAGGCTGCTAGGTCTTTCACAAAGTACGTACATAGACAAGGTTTTGGCTAGATTTAACCTTTAGCAGTCAAGAAAGGGTTATCTCTAAATACCTCACGGGATTAACCTTTCTAAATCTGAGTGTTCGAGAATATAAGAGGAGAGACTACGCATGAATGAAATACCCTATACCTCAATGATAGGTTCCATCATGTATGTTATGGTATGCACTCAGCCTTACATCTCACATGCTTTGAGCGTCACGAGCATATTTCAATCTAACCCAGGTGAGAAGCATTGGATGGCCGTTAAAACTAGCCTTAAGTACTTACATAGGAATAAGGATATGTTTTTAGTACATGGAAAAGGTTATCTCACTTTGAAGGGATACACCGATGTGAGTTTTCTATCTGGCAGGGATGATTATAAATCCCAGTCAGGTTATGTGTTTACGTTAAACGGAGGGGTAGTTGTTTGGAAGAGTTTCAAACAAGATATGATTGCTGATTCAACCACAAAATCTAAGTATTTAGCTTCTTAAGAAGTGCCTAACCAAGCTATCTAGCTTAAGGGATTTATTGGTGATCTCGGTGTAGTGTCCAGCATTATAAATCTAATATGCGATAATAATGGGGCTATTACTCAAGCAAAGGAACCACGCTCTCATCAGAAAAATTGAAATATACTTAGAAAATACCATCTCATTTAGGAGATAGTAGCCAAGAAAGATATACACTTAGAATACATCCCAATGGATTAGAATCTAGCGGACGAGCTAACTAAGCCATTGACTTAGGTTAAACATGACCAGCATGTTAACGAGTATGGCATGAGGCACACGGGTAATTAACTCTAGTGCAAGGGGAGATCGTTAGACATGATGTATTCCCTAGAGGTAATTAGGGAGATATATCTTTATTAGTTATAATGTATAAACGGTTTCGAATTATTATTAATAATAATTAAGGCATCTTTGTTACTTATCAATGCTTTCTATTTATTTATGTATCTCGTTGGTATCATATATGTATAATATTAAATATGTATATGGGCATTGATGAGACAAAGTCCATGACTAGTTCATAGCGTAAAAGTTCGAGGACACAGTGGGAGCTACGTGGTGTGAGAGTTGCACATACGTGTTACTATGAATAGTTTAAATATCCCTAGTCATAATTTCATTGAGATTTGACATCAATGGAATGGATAGACTAACATGTGTAGGCTTACTCCTTGGATTAGATCCAAGCAGCCGAACTCATGACCTGAAGGTGGTACCTTGAGTTAACACATGAATTTTTTCGAGAAATACATTGGAGATCGCTATAAGAAAGACACTCGGAAATAACTATATCCATGTGTTGGTGTAATGTCTTATTGTAGTAGCAGTATGAGTATCCTTAGACCTGAGATACTAGTTACCTTATGTAGGAGTTGCTATACTTTAGATCATACTTATTCATACCCAGGTGATTAGGATGACAGGGGTGATTACGGGTATAGTGATGATCACATGTTGGTAAGCTGAGTAGTAAAGATGAGATCCTTTGATCCTGATAAACTGATATAATGATAGATGTACCTTAGGGCCCCTTGTTGAAGTGACATGCTCATAAACCTCTGATCAGATATGAGATTGATAGAATGGGTTTCTAATCAATCTTGATACATAATGACTATGAGCACGAGATTTTGTACCAGCTCGCGCGTTCAATAATGACAGATTTTCGAGATATTTATCCTCGAATCACATGATTTTCGACCGTCCGATGATCTTCAAATGAGAGTCTTCCTCATCTCTGAATTTAAAAGGATTTTTCTAATTTTTTCTCCTTTAATTCAGAAATTAATTAAAAAATATAAAAATACACAAGAAATTTAAAAAACACCGTGGAAAATCAGATCTGGGGCATGCGTCACCAAGGATTGGCGAATCAAGCCTCATTGAAAAACTTTGGTGAGGCACCTCGCTAAGGATCTTGGCAAGGCAGCCTCGCCAAGCTTTGGCGAGGCACATTGCCAAATTCCTTGACGAGGACTCGCTGCGAGGTAGCCTGGCCAAGGACTTTGGCGAGCTTGCCAAAGACATGGCGAGGAACCTCGCCAAATTTTCTCCGGCGAGACCCCTTGCTGAAAAAACTTACATTTTTTGGATTTTTGGGATTTTTCATATAAATAGTCGGGGCTCGAAATTTCAGAGCAAAACAATGAAAAACACTACAAAAATATTTTCTTCATTTCTTCCAATATTTTCTTAGATCCAAAACACATTTGGATCCCAACTTTTAATTATTTAAAAACTTCTCTTCATCTACTTTTCTTCTTAAATCCTCAGATATTCTCGGGTCTAAAACAAATTTAGAACCCAAGTCTTGTTATCCTTTTTGATAAATAAACACTTATTTTTCCACATTAAACCACAATAACTACAAAAACGAATGAGGAACGCTCCCGAGGATCGAATGGATACGCCGAAGTGGATTCACGCTAAAAGGGTTAGCCTTTGAGTTCCTAGAATTGCGAATTCCACGCTCATCGTCTGCTTCATCTCTTTTTGATTTTTATTTGTAGACCTAGGAATTTTTTTATTCCTTATTATTGTAAATATTATAACCTTCTCCTTCATCTTTCATTTCTTTTCTTTATTAAAGGAAATTTATATTAGAATAACCCCATGAAGGGAATAAAACATATTCCCGGATAACGGGCCTCACATTTTTGCCATGCGGTCATTTTCACTGATAAAATTGACCAACATACGTGTAAATAAAAATGAATTATTTTTATTTAAAAATAACAACTTTAAGTCATAGATGTTTTAATTAGGCCACACAGGCCTCGCTAAAATCAAATCGAACATACGTGCCATATCTTGTGCTAACCTTTGTGGGTGCAGGTTAGATGTATGCCTAGGATTTATTTTCCTTCGGGTATTACATATATTTTAACGGAAATTGTAATTAATAGATTAGGTGGGCGATTGCATCCCCGGAGGTTTTGTAATTTTTTGTAATATTTACTTTTCCGCATTTATTTAATGCTTTATGGATGGTTTACTGCTTTCCGCATTCACGTTAAATCATGCATTTCAAACTCGAAAATGACCTAAGTGTGAATATGCATACCTAAGAAAATACGGTTTTCTATAGATATAATATAATGTGATCACTTAAGAAATAAGCAACTTATCCCGGAACCGAATCTCTGTGTCTTAGTGTGCCGTTCCCCAGACGTTAAGCCTCACAAGACTCTAATTCCTGTAAAGAGCTAATCCAGGTAGCGACTCCACACTAAGAGATGGCGGATTCGGGTTTGACCGATCTAAATATTTTCGCTTTCTCTTTAAACCTTTTTCGGGTCCCTAACCCGGTGCACTTTTCAAACACCCCGGTGGATCACGCCTCTCATTCTCCATGCTCTCTCGGCCCATAGCTCCGTGTCGTCCGCTCACAGTGGCTACTCCGCTTGGGATTTTTCTAAAAACTTGTTTTTAAAAGATTTTAGATTTTGGATAAGTGCCGAAAATTACTGATCACATTATTCCATTTTCTCTTAATTATGAGATATTTATAATTTTGCATTACAATAGAAGGGACTAGCCCATAAGTCTAAGGTACCCTTATTACCGCGAAACTCTCTCTCGTACTAATATGCCTCCTTGAGAAAAGATAGTACTTGAGCGGGTGGAGCACTTGTTGCCATATCGCATGTACCTCCCTCGTTAGAGGCTTGGAGTGTATTTTAGTGTAACAAGAACCTTCTACATTAGCAACCCATTTACAAACCTCATGTAAATAAACTATAGGCCTTTTCCCTAGGATGTTACCCGATAAATGACCATGTATTATATTTTTCTTGTAGGTGCGCTCCTTAGTATCTTCATGGTACTAGGATGAACCAAACTTAGGATAGAGACTAGCCAAAAACCCTACACGCGGGAGTTATATGGTTGGAAGATTGGTCGTTGCATGCTATATGCTACATGTATACTACTTTCAATTTGTCACTGAACAAATGTCATACTACTTGAATGCACACACTCATGATATAAATGTACATATCATGATACCAAACCATGATCACGTACACTTAGGCATAGTTGACACTATAAATCGTGTCACCTTAGGATAACATAAAACCACTTAGCAACATCACTCACCCCTTTTCAGCAAGATGTCCACTTGAAGTCTCGCTATTAACCTGTACATGGCAAACATACCTTTCTTTTACTGCGTGATATCCACTTGACGTTCGACACTTAGCCCACTAGGGGCAATAACACATCCCACACATTACCTATGAAATGTCCATTCGATGTCTAAATCATAGCACATATAGGGCAAATACCTACCCAAACCATTTCCCACATTAAAGGTTATCCCAGTTGATGTCCTAACCTAAGCCCACACGAGGCAAACTTACTTCAAAAGTCTTACCCTACCAAATTTTCAAGGGTATACGCTTCATACTAGAATCATTCGCCCACACGAGGAAATAATTCACGTATCACGACATACCCTTAAATAGTGATATGACCACATAGGTATCCAAAAACTCCACCCTAATTGGGTGAAATAACCAAATCATTCATTAGGTAGCTACATACGGTAGTTGTTTTCATTTTATAAGGGTATGTCACATCGCTTACCCGAAACAATTTTGATCTCCTCATTCCATGAGACCTAGTCATAGTACAAAACCTTAAACCATTGACCTATTACCACACAGGTAGCTTTGTCACTTCACTTACATCACTCATATTATGATGTCACACAGACATTGTATAAATCTCAAGTCCAACCCCCTTTGTTGATTTTCATTTTCCTCTTTACCTAACGACTAACCTGTTTGTTTCAAATGAATTGACATACATGTTATTTCACATCATGGCATGCTAACCCCTTGGAATGTAGCCATAACATTAAGCATCTCAAGCATTTCTCACATTACTAATCATGTCACGAATCTTACATGCACATTTGACCCTCTGCTTGTGTATCTTAGCTTGGAAAAGGCCTGCTCGATGCCTGGTCAGCATTTCTCCAATTATGGCCAATCTGGAGGGGGTTCTGTACACTGACTCAAGTGAGTACTCAGGTTCTGATTCAGATTCAGTTCAACACATGTCTTTCATGGCCAATCCATGAGAAGAAGGTACTGGAGAGGATCACCCTATCCTTATGGGATAAAATTCTCAGCAGTCATCGATGAGCGCCGAGATTGCAGCTGCCTTGAATGCCTTTGCCAACAGCGAACATCTAGCATCGCTCATTCACCAACAAGTTAGGAGGGCCTGGAATGCAGTGTCCAGCCCGGAGGTCACCCTTAACAACGTCAATCCGAAAGGGGGACCTCCTACTTCACGCATGATTCCCCCAACTACCTGTTATCAGTTTGGGGTAGGACAAAGTTAGCTGAACCAGAATCCATTCTTCCCTGGATAAACTATCCAGCCTGCATTCGCACTAGGGCCTTTCTACCAAGGAATGACCCAACAACCTATTCTCACTTGGAGTACGACGATCGTCGCACAATTCTAGGAACCTTAACTGCCCCATTTTGCGGTTTCCCCCAGGGGCAATATAGCTCTTACCCAAGCATAGGGAACGCAATCCTCCAACAACTAGGAATGGCGAAAACATGGTTACAATTCTTGGCAACTCAAGGTGGCCACTTAAGGAACACATACCCTATACAACCGACAATCGGGGATGAAGATAGCTTACCCCCAAACTTCGCAATATCGTAATTTGAGAAGTACGTAGTATCTGGCGACCTGGGCACTCACTTGACGCATTATCAAACAATGATGAGAGCACTAAGGGTCAGCGAATGGATGATGGCTAAGCTCTTTGTCATCACCTTGGGCAACCCAATCAATGAATGGTAAAACCACCTTCCGCTGGACATAACCACTGATTGGAATAGCCTTGCTCAGGCTATGCTGGGGCATTATGGTTTCAACGCTCAGATGGAAACCACAATGCAACATTTGGAGGCTATAAGGCAAAGGCAGGGTGAGAGCTTCAAATCCTACTATGCACGTTGGATGGCCACATAGATCAGTCTTCGGGCTCGCTTAACTCTACTAGAGATGATAACCAAGCTTCTAGACGGTGCACTACCGTCATACAGGAACAAGTTTGGGTCAAATATCTTTTTGAGCTATCAAGAAGTGTTTGAAAAGGCAAATAGGATGGATCACTTTGAATCCATAGATACATCTAGGGGACACTAGCATCAATGGATGATTGTTTAATAATTTAGGATACAGCTACTTTTCCTACAATTTTGAATGATTTCTAAATAAACTGAACTTTGTTTATTTGCTTGATACTCTATCAATGACATCACGCATTCTCATAAACATGTACATATTGTTTTTAGCTCATGTGGCACATCATATCATGAAATTAATTTGGGTATAAATGGATTCCCCACAATTACAATAATTTCAAATGATTTGACTCTTGAGAGAAAGTGAGAGATAAACACATGTACTTAGACAACGCATGATAGCAATTGCCTCATCATACAAAGATGAAAGATCAATGGAAAGATCTCCAAGCATGAAATGTCCACTAACTCAATCAAGAGAACGAAGGACCCAAAGATTGAAAGGATCATAGCTAGAAATGTCAACCAAGCAAGTTGGGACCAAATAAATGGCGCAATACCACAAAGGAGTCAGATCGTTGAACACGTCAACAACTCCATCACAATCATTCATGAGACCAAACAACTAGTGCAATGCCATAAAGAAGGAGTCAGATAGTTGAACACGTCAACAACTCCATCACCACCATTCATTAAATCAAACAGCCGATGCTATAATATAAAGAAGGAGTCAGATAGTTGAACACGTTAACAACTCCATCACACGGATCACCACCATTCATGGGATATTTAAACAAAAGTCAATACTAAAGATAAAAAGGAGTCAAACTGTTGAACATGTCAACAGTTCCTTCAAATGGCTTGCTACTATTTATGGGGCAATCATTGCACCATCGAAAGAAACACCGATGATCAAAACTCATCATCACATACACCTCAAGCCAGCAAAGTGGTGAAAGCACCAACAAATCGATCAGAAACGCTGAACGAGACAACAAATGAATCATGGACTATGACCGATCCACCAAATCAACCAAGTCTTACAATTGCCATCACGCATAGGTGAAAGAAATAAATCAATAAAAAAGCAGTACCACCAAAAAATAAATTTGTATTTAGCCTGTAAATTAACACTCAATTAGTTGAGAAAAAATTAGGGCTTCTTTTCAAAACTAGAAGAAGAATCATTTGATGGCAGGAGTCAAATCATTTGAAAAACTTATACCCCTATTAAGTTCATCAATTAATTGTCATTTTTGCTGAATCTTTATGCATATGCTTATCTTGATCACTTGCATGCTAATGGTAGAATATCACAAGTAAAAACCTAGAAAAATAAAAACATGAAAAAATAAAGAAAAATGAGTCTGCTGGATTGAAAACTTGAAAGGGTGATTCAGAAAAAAATTTAAGACAAGGTTCAATAGATTGAAAACCCGCAAGGGCGATCTATGCAAAACTTAGAACCAAAGAAATATTAAATTCATCATTTCCTCCTCGGAATGATACGAGACATCACATACCTCCAACACTTCAGGCAAACGGCCTCCAAGCGATCATCACCAACACGATGCGGGATCAATGACTCATCCAGACTCTCCTCGAACTAGATTCAAGCTATGAACTCGAATCTGATTCAATGAACCCATGGTCATCGCTCCAAGGGAGTCACCCATAGAATCCCCAACAAGATAAACCCTAGAGGAAACCATGCACCAGGATAAGAGAAGGCTCTTCAATGAACGAAGCCCACGACACCTACAACAGATGAACATATATCAATTTCATATATAAAAATATGCATACATTACATTCACATCACATTATTTACAGGTAAAAACGACGTGGGGCAACACTATCCCGATAAATAAGAACCCCCACCTCCACATGAAGAACCTACAAGCAAGACGAAGGCCCACTTAATCTTAAAAGTCAACATTGTAACATCTCAACACTACAAAAGCCTCCTAAACAACGGTGCGATTTTCAAGACACCCTCAAATTTCTTATCAAACTCATTTCTTCCTCATGTTTTAATTTTTTATTGAAGGGGTAAAAATTTTTGCTTCTCATAAACTCAATAAAATAATTAAAACATGCATCACAAAGTGTATTAACATGATATCTTTTTCTCAGATTTATCACGGGAAGCAAATCAACATCCTATCAAGGAAATACAAAATACAATTGAGAAGGAAATGGTTATCTCAATGGCTGAAGAAAGAAACAGTCTCGTTTATCAATCGTAGAAAGAAACAGTTGCTGATTATTAAAGGAATGTCGTAGAAAGAAACGGTCAACCAGGCCACAAGGGGCACCAATTACTTGAGGGATTTTAAAGAAAGAAACACACAACCCTATGAAGACACGGTGCTAGAAAAGAAGGCCCATATCATCAATAATCGGGATAAAGAAATCACCAGTCACACCGGTCAGGTATATTCTCAATCCTTTTGCTCTTTTCGTGTGATAATACTGGTTATACAACCATCAATTATCATACGAGGGGTAGCTATGAGCACGGGATTTTGTACCAGCTCGCGCGTTCAATGATGATGGCTTTTCGGGATATTTATCCTCAAATCACACGATTCTCGACCGTCCAATTATCTCTAAATGGCAGTCTTCCTCATCTCTGAATTTAAAAGGATTTTTCTAATTTTTTTCTCCTTTAATTTAGAAATTAATTAAAAATATACAAATACACAAAAAATTCAAAAAACACCACTAAAACCCGGACCCGGGGCCTGCGTCACCAAGGATTGGCCAATCAAGCCTCGTTGAAAAACTTTCACGAGCCTGCCTCGCCAGCGAGGACCCTCACCAAATTTTCTTCGACGAGACCCCTTGCCGGAAAAGCTTACCTTTTTTGGATTTTTGAGATTTTTCCTATAAATAGTCGGACCCTTTTGGATTAAAGGGGGCTCGAAATTTCAGAGAAAAACACTAAAAAGCAGTACAAAAATATTTTCTTCATTTCTTCCAATATTTTCTTGGATCCAAAACACATTTGGATCCCAACTTTTAATTATTTTCAAAACTTCTCTTCATCTACTTTTCTTCTTAAATCCTCAGATATTCCCAGGTTTAAAAAAATTTAGAACCCAAGTCTGATTATCTTTTTTAATAAATAAACACTAATTTTTCTACATTAAACAACAAGAACTACAAAAACGAACGAGGAACGCTCCCGGGGATCGAACAGATACGCTAAAGTGGATTCATGCCAAAAGGTTAAGCCTTTGAGTTCCTAGAACTGCGAATTCCATGCTCATCATCGGCTTCATCTCTTTCTGATTTTTATTTGTGGATCTAGGAATTAGTTTTATTCCTTATTATTGTAAATGTTGTAACCTTCTCCTTCATCTTTCGTTTCTTTTCTTTATTAATGGAAATTTATATTAGAATACCCCCACGAAGGGAATAAAACATATTCTCCGGATAACAGGCCTCACATTTTTTCCATGCGGTCATTTTCACTGATAAAATTGACTAACATACGTGCAAATAAAAATGAACTATTTTTATTTAAAAATAACAACTTTAAGTTATCGATGTTTTAATTAGGTCACACGGGGTTAAAATCAAATCGAACATACGTGCCATATCTTGTACTAACCTTTGTGGGTGCAGGTTAGATGTATGCCTAGGATTTATTTTCCTTCGGTTATTGCATATATTTTAACAAAAATTGTAATTAATAGATTAGGAGGGTGGTTGAATCCCCCGAGGTTTTGTAATTTTTTGTAATCTTTACTTTTTCGCATTTACTTTCTGCATTTATTTAATGCTTTATGGATGGTTTAATACTTTCTGTATGAATGTTAAATCATGCATTTCAAACTCAATAATGACCTAAGTGCGAATATGCATATCTAAGAAAATACGATTTTCTATAGATGTAATATAATGTGATCACTTAAGAAATAAGCAACTTATCCCAAACCTGAATCTCTGTGTCATAGTGGGCCATCCCCTGGACGTTAAGCCTCTCAAGATTCTAATTCCTAGAAAGAGCTAATCCAGGTGGCGACTCCACACTAAGAGACGGTAGATTCGGGTTTGACCGATCAAAATATTCTCTCTTTCTCTTTAAACCTTTTCCGAGTCCCTGACCCGGTGCACTTTTCAAACACCCCAATGGACCATGCTCTCATTCTTCGTGAGCTCTCGGCCCACCGCTCTGTGTCATCCACTCACAGTGACCGAGTGGTGTTCTTCATGAACAAGTCTAATTCTAGGATAGCTACAGCTATTACATGAGTTGAAACTTAATTCGAGCTCAATAAACTAGATGGTACTTAAACTGATAGAAGGAGTCAATTATGTTGGTTACTACTGCAGAACCGGATCAAATCACAAGCACGTGATGTTCCAAGTATCGCGGGATCATACTCCTTTGCTAGAAAGCCCATTAGACCTTCTAGAGTTATCGGGTTCCGTATCGATCTGGAACGCTGAGCTTAAAGGTTCTCGAATGGGAAACCAAGTTTAGGTTAACCTCTAGCAGCTAAATACCTTGGGATCCTATGAGGTCACACACTTTGGGTCTTTATCGGACTAAGTAAAGAACTTATAGACTAGGTCTATACCGAAAATACAAATTGTCAAATTCGTTAGAAGAAATATTAATTGGTTGAACTGAATTCATAATTAAAGGGAATAAAGAGGAAATAGGGAAAAATTACATGGAGCGGAGCAAGGGAATTTTTTATGTTGAGAGTGGGCCCTAAACGAACACGAGTTGTTCGAAGTGCCGCTGCCTAGTGAGCTGAAAAGCTCGCGGGTCGTTAATGCATGCGCGGTAAGCCCGCCAGTAGTAGCGGGCTTGCGCAATAAGCTCGCTAGTGCATCGGGCTTGCCCCACGCCCTAGAAGCCTGTGAACTTTTCCGCTCGAGGGATAGTCGCGTAGGTCTTACTTTGAACAACCTGTGTTTGTTTGGGTCCCACTCACAACGGGAAAAATTCCCTTGCTACTATCTATGTGATTTTTCCCTATTTTCTCTTTAATTATTAATTTGGTCCAACCAATTAATAATTCGTCTAATGAATTCAATAAATGGTATTTTCGGCATAGATCCAGTTTATAGGTTCTTTAATTAGTCCGATAAAGATCCAAAGTGTGTGACCTGGTAAGATCCCAAAATATAGAGCCGCTAGAGGTTAACCTAAACTTGGCTTCCAATCTAGGAACCTTTAGGCTCAATTTTCTAGACCGATATGGAACCCGATAGCTCTAGATGATCAAATGGGATTTCTAGAAAGGCGTATGATCTCCTGATACTTGGAACGTCATGTGCTTGTGACTTGATCCGGTTCTATAGTAGTAACCAATACAATACACTCCTTCCACCAGGTTAAGTACCATTTAGTTTATTGAGCTTGAATTAAGTGTTAGCTCATGTAATAGCCGTAGCTATCCTGACATTATACTTATTCATGAAGAACACCACCCGGTCATTATGTATCAAGATTGACTAGAAACATGTTCTATCAATCTTGTACTCTGATCAGAGTTTTATGAGCGTGCCACTTCAATAAGGGGCCATAAGGTACATCTCCTATTATATCACTATATCAGGAGCAATGGATACCATCTTGACTACTCAGCTTACCAACATGTGATCATCACTATACCTGTAATTATCCGTGTCATCCTAATCGCTAGGGTATGAATAAGTATGACCTAAAGTATAGCAACTCCTACATAAGGTATCCAGTATCTTAGTTCTGAGGATACTTGTAATACTACTACAATAAGATATTACACCAACACATGGATATAGTTATTTCCAAGTGTCTGTCTTATAGCGGTCTCCAATGTATTACCCGAATACATTCATGTGCTAACTCAAGGTACCACCTTCAGCTCGTGAAATCGGTTGCTTAGATCTTATCCAAGGAGTAAGCCTACACATGCTAGTCTGTCCGTTCCATTGATGTCCAGTCTTAATGAGACTATAACGAGGGATATTTAGACTATTCATAGTAACATGTATATGCAATTCTCACACCACATAGCTCCCACTATGTCCTCACACTTTTACGCTATGAAGTAGTAATTAGCTTTGTCTCATCAATGTGCATATACATATTTAATACTATACATATATGATACAAGGGAGATACATAAATAAACAAAATGCACTGATAAGCAACAAAGATGCCTTAATTATTCTTAATAATAATTTGAAACTGTTTGTACATTATAGCTAATAAAGATATATCACCCTAATTGCCTCTAGGGCATACATCATGTCTAACAATCTCCCACTTGCATTAGAGACAATTACCCATGTGCCTCATGCCATACTCGTTAACATGCTGGTCATGTTTAACTTGAGTCAATGGCTTAGTAACCATCTGCTGGATTTTGATCCATTGGGATGTATTCTAAATTTATATTTTTTCTAGCTACCATCTCCTAAACGAGATAGTACTTTCTGAGTATATGTTTGGATCTATGATGAGACCGTGGTTCCTTTGCCTAAGCAGTAACTCGATTGTTATCGCAATAGAACACTATTGGATTTACAATGCTAGCCACCACACCAAGATCACCGATAAGTCCCTTAAGTCTGATGGCTTGCTTAGTTACTTCAGAAGCAGCTAAATACTCAGATTCTTCTATTGAATTAGTAGTCATATCCTATTTGAAACTTTTCCAAACAACTGCCCCTCTGTTTAACATAAACACATAACCTGACTAGGATTTATAATCATCCCTATCAGATTGAATACTCACATCGATGTATCCCTTCAAAGTGAGATCACCTTCTCCATATACTAAAAACATATCCTTAATTCTACGTAAGTACTTAAGGATAGTTTTAAGGCCATCCAGTGCTTCTCACCTAGGTTAGATTGAAATCTGCTCATGACACTCAACGCATGTCAGACGTCAGGCCGAGTGCATACCATAGCATACATGATGGAACCTATCACTGAGGTATAGGGTATTCCATTCATGTGCATTCTCTCCTCTTGTGTTCTCGGATACTCTGATTTAGAAAGGTTAATCACGTGAGACATTGGGAGATAACCCTTTCTTGAATGCTCAAGGTTAAATTTGGCCAAAACCTTATCTATGTATGTACTTTGTGAAAGAGTTAGCAATCTTCTGGATCTATCTCGATAGATCTTTATACCGAGTATAAAAGCTGCTTCTCCAAGGTCTTTCATGGAGAACTTCTTTGACAACCATGACTTAACTGTCTGAAGAAAAGGAATATCATTTCCTATTAATAATATATCATCGACATATAATATAAGGAAAATGATTGCACTCCCACTAGCCTTCTTATATACACAAGGCTCATTAACGTTTGACACAAAACAAATTTCTCGGATTGTCTCATCAAACCTAATATTCCAACTCCTTGATTCTTGCTTAAGTCCATAAATGGACTACTGCAACTTGCATACCTTTGAGCCATCCTCTGATGTAAAACCCTTGAGTTATACCATAAACACATCACTGTCTAAATTTCCGTTAAGAAATGTTGTCTTCACATCCATCTACCGAATCTCATAATCATAATGAGTGGCAATGGCAAGGAGTATCCCAATTAACTTCAACATGGCCACCGGTGAAAAAGTCTCATCATAGTAAATGCCTTCTTTTTAACTGCACCCTTTTGCAATCACCCTTGCCTTATAGGTAACTATGTTACCGTCCATGTCAGATTTCTTCTTGAAAACCCATTTGCATCATATGGTTTGAATCCCACTTGGAGCATCAATCAAGCTCCAGACTTGATTTTAGTACATGGAGTCCACCTCCGATCTCATGGTTGTAAGCCATTTATCAGATTCTGAGCCTTCTATTACCTCCTTTTAAGTCTTGGGCTCACATAATCCATAAGGAAGAGATGTTTATCATCAGAGATGAAAATCCCGCATCGCTCGGGAGCGATTAGAGCTCGGCTTGACCTACACAATGTCGGTGTTATAGTAGGTTGTTCCATACTTACACTATCTTGTGTAACAGGTGTAGGTATAATCAGTTGATTATCTGTTTAATCTTCTTGAGTGACTAACTCAAGATTGCTCCCACAAGCTTTAGCAAGTATATGCTTTCTCGAGGAATTGAGCATTTCTGGAAACGATTTACTTTTA
>CATIWQ010223140.1:0-12781 GCA_949673415.1 Euphorbia schlechtendalii | reverse complement strand
GGGATCGGAAAATGATTTGTTACTGCCTGGGCATAGGTTACAGCCTTGGACACATCAACGCTAACCGTGGTCGGGACCGCCTTCTTCATAGGACTTGAACATTGGTTTGCAAAAAGATCCACAATAAGACCTGCATTAGAAAACCCCGTATCCATGTAAGAAGAATGATGAAATCAGAAGAGGAAACGGGCCAGAAACCAAGAACTAGTCAGCTAGGCATTTTGTCGAACAGTTGGTCTGCAAGCTTTTTTCCCCTCTTAATTTAATAAATTCTGGCTGCTGGATATGTTGTAGATGAAGATGTCTGCCTCCCAACAAAAATTGTCAGTGAAGCTACTCAGTCCTCCGGTGTAGAAGACGTCAAAATTGGCCTTTCCGGCTAGAAGTTGAACTTGAAGAAAGGAAAAAAGATTAAAGAAAGTTGAACTTGAACTTGAAGCAACAAAAGCGCAGAAAGTGGAAGAATTAGCAGCACTCAATGTTGAATTCAAGTTAGATTGCAGAAAAGTTGGAATGGAATTTGTTGAAACTTTGGCCAAGATGGCTGTTTTCTACTCGGATGAGAAAGACGCCCAGCCTTGTCTCCTCTTCGCTATATCTTGTCAATTAATTGATATTTCGTTCCATTATCTTTTTCAATTTTTCAAATGCTATGAATCGTATCAGAATTAATCTTTCATCATTTCAGTTGCTAATTTGTAGGAAAGCTTGTTATGTTTTTCTTGCATTTAAAGACGGTATTCAATGCAATTAACATATGAGTTTTCAAATCATTTTTTTTTCTCATGTATTTATGCTCATATTTCTTTTCATAAATTACAAAAATGTTTGTGGTAATAATCATCCCGTGACAAAAAAATCTCTATAAATTGGATTCACATATTATGTTTTTTTTATAAATTAAATTATTATATTTTCTTTGTATATATATAGGGGGAGTTTAAAATGATACATCAAAATAATAGTCATTGGATAAAAATCTAATGGCTCAATTTTATAGTAAGTATTGATCATTAAGAGCGAGCCATTTTTTTTAATGAAAGCGAGGGATTTAAATCTTCTGTCCTTATTACTCTATCTCCAACTCTGTCTTCCACTTATTGTATGCCATTTGTGCACGAAATACACATGTGGCAATGAAAAAATTATTTTAAAATTGTAAGAAACTAAAAAAAGATAAAAAAAAATTTGACACGAGTCATATATTGAATGGGGAACAGGGTTAGGAACAGAGTAGTGGGGACAAAAAATTTGAATCCGAGAGCGAGCCCTATATATAATAGAATAACATCTGCAGTTGCACATTCCTGCTTTTGATTTCTAAGCTTTAGAGTCCGAGAATGGGTAACATCTGCATGAGAATTAAGAATGCCCAATCAAATCACAAGGTCAGATTTCATTTCTTTTTGTTTGCCAAATTATATACAGATATTAAGAACAATGCTAATTATGCTTATTTTGTTTGTTTTTCCTACATGAATGATCAGGAGGGAGTGGTACTTCCAGAAGAACTAATCACTCAAGTGCTTATGTGGTTGACAGTGAAATCTCTGTTGCGTTTCAAATGTGTTTCCAAATCTTTCTGCGCAATCATCAATAGTCAGCACTTTATTAAATCACATCTACAAAGATCTTCTGAAGACAGGTCTCTCTCGAGGCTCATCTTCCTTAAACGTAACCAAATTTCAACAAATTATAACTTAGCGAAAGTACATGTTTCTGATAGACTTGATGTACTAGGTTACTGCAACGGTATTTTACTCTTGATAGTTGGCAAATATGAACCCGCTTTATGGAACCCATCCACCAACCAGTACAGGATTCTTCCTACCTTACCTGGCCATCCTAACAGTGACGATACAGGGGTTTTGATTAAGATGGGTTTAGGATACGACTCTTCTCAGGATGAATACAAAGTTGTGGTAATCAAACAATTCAAAGTTGAATTTGGAATTTGGATATTCGGGTTGAAGTCAAATTCATGGAAAAGGGTTCGCACTGATTTCTTTGCCAGAGAAAGTGTAAATTTTATTTCTTCTTCCGGATACTTGGCCGATGGTGGATTACATTGGCTATGTTGTAGGGACACTAGTCATGACATGCATATTCTAGCATTCGAGATGTCAAAGGAGACGTTTTCTACCGTAACTCCGCCTGCTTATTTCCTAACTAATGTAACAGTCGCTAGTTTGCATGTTTTAGATGGGTGTCTCTGTATCGGTTGGTGCCCTTTCGAGGATGAAGCTCTGTTATATATTTGGAAGAAAGATGGATCAGAATTTAAATGGAGCTTATTGTACTGGGTTACACAAGATCAATTTCCGCCATTCTTGAGATTACGTGACTTTTATCATGTGAGAGTTTTGGGGTATTCAATGGAAGGAGATTCGATTATTTTGAATTTCGGTTTGCCGTACCTGGTTTTATATGATCAAAGAGAGAAAAGTTTTCAACCAATGGAAACTACAATACCATATAATTCCAAGTTATTCCCTCATATAAGATCTTTTGCTGAAAGTCTTGTGTCTATACGTGCTAGGGATCCTTACTCTGTTTCTGAAATCACAAGACCAATTGATCACGAGATTTATCATAAAACAAGATCTGTTGTTGAAAGTCTTGTGTCTGGACATTCTATAAATCCTTAATTAATTAGTTTTTGAAGGAAATAGAGAAATAATATTTCTATAGGAAAGAAGTTGACATAATTAATTATCCATTTTAGTTTATTTTGAACAAGTGTTTGTTTCTTTCGGCCAAATATATATATACTTACCATCCTCAATTTGGTATAATTTAAAAGGGGTTTGCATTCGGTCGAAACCGAACTGAATCAAATTAACCGAACATCAAATAAGGAAAATATTGTTAACCGAAACAAACGAAATAAGAATCAAAACCATATTAACCAAACATAAATAAATTATTCGGTTTGGTTAAAAACCGAATCAAACCGAAATTTTAAATTAATTAACAAAAATTTCAAATTCTAACACTTAAAATACAAAAGGCACTTTCAATATAAATATTACAATGGATTAAATGGCTTAGTAGTGACACATAAATGAATAAGAATGCATTTTCAAGAAGAGGAATAAATTTTATTATGTGTTTATATATATTTCAATTCAGTTCGGTTATTATGATTTTTTCTACACAAAAACCGAACAGAACTGAATAACCAAAATATTAATATTTTACAAACCGAACCAAATCCAATTTTTAAAATAACCGAATCAAATTAATATTTCGATTTGGTTTGGTTCGGTAATTCGGTTACCGAACCATTTGCACACCCTTATAATTTACCTTTTGCTGCACTCAATTTTAAGAAGTTTTCACCAGCCTTCTAAATTTGGCAAAAATGCATTCGCTAGCCCTAAATACCATGTGTCAAATTCTTATTGGATAGTGGAAAAATAAAAATTTGACGTCTTTGAAAAGTCAAACTAAACACAATGTGATATGTGACATTGAGAGGGTTAGCGAATGCACTTTTGGCGGTTTGGTGGGTTGGTGGAGCAAATTGAGAGTTGACGGCATGGAAAAACCTAAATCATAGGGTGATAAGTTTGTATTTCTGTCTTTTTTTATTATAATAATCCAGTAGAGGTCAACATATTGCAAAAGAAAAAATGTTGGAGTGTTCATTACATCGGATATGAAACCATTTAGTTTACATCAATGTTTTAAAAAGCGCTAGGCGCTAGTCGGGCGGCCGAAGGTAAATCGGGGTCTAGGCGGACTTAGGTGCTAGTCAGTAGGGTTTACGCACTAAGCGTAACCAGGCGACGACCCTCAAAATAACGCATAGACGGGGATTTTTAAAACAGTGATTTACACCATAAGCAAACTAAGGAATATTTTAACTAATGATACAACAAATAGTTTGATTTTGTGGGGTGACATATAACATGTAGATTTTATGGCTGGTTACTCGCTGTGTCACCAAATCCAAACACCAATTTTATTCCCTAACATTAAAACTTTAGAGTAAAAAAATCCATTGTTTAAATCATTTTCCTAGCTAATTAATATTGTACGCACATGTTGTGCTCATACTCTATTTTTTCTTTTACTCTATTTTTTCTTTCAATAATTTGAAGGTGAGAACTGTGAATAGTTGGACAAATTTATCTAATGATGCATTAACTCAATAAGCGATGTTCAACAATAAGCGATTATTCCTTGAGCAACAATAATCGATGTTCAACTCAAATTGGATGCACAGCTGTCTTTGGCTCTGATTCCTTTAGCCGTCCCTTTCGAAACGCAATCTTCGGTTTTTACAACGAGATCGTTGCTGCCAACTCCAAAGCTGGTTACGCATGACTGTCCTGAGTCTGTTCAGTGGCTCGTTTAACGGATGCTACTAATTCCAGAGAGCAACCTCGCTTTGGGACTGATAACGACAACTTCCTTTGGGATTTCGGGGCTTCAAAACAGTACTCGGCAGGCTCTTTTAACGTCAGTTTCCATTGCACATCAGTTTGGACGGCTCCTGCGATGGATTTTCCCTTGATTTGGTCCACTTGTATCATTTCAAAAATTAAATTTTTTGGTTGGTTACTCTTTCATGGTAGGTTAGCAACTCGTGCTTTCCTCTTCTCAAGAGGATGCATCAAGGAGAGCGAGTTCATTTGTCCATTTTGCAGAGAGGTAGAGATGATTGATCATTTATTCCTTCTATGTCAGTTAAGTTCTCAAATTTGGTTAGGGGCTCTAAAATGGTTGGAATTACCTCTACCGATCCCTAACTCACTCATGGGATTTTTCAACATTTGGCTTTCATTATTTCGGCGAGGAAATTCGTATGACTTTGGAATTTCTCTTTGGTTTATCATCAATTGGTCTATTTGGAAGCGACGCAACAAGTGGATATTTGAAGGAAAGCTTGACACTAGTGATATTTTAGTATCGAGCATTGATCTTTGTTAGTTTTTCTTTCATTGTAATAAGCGTAGCGTTTGTTTAGCATCCACGGACTTATTTGTAAACCCGAGAATCGTATGTTGGGAATATAACACTCAAAAAAACAATTTTGATTAAACTGAAAGAAAATATTACAAGAACACTCACTCAAATACAACACTACAACTCACTCTTATTTTATCTTCTTTTCTCTCTTAAGAAGTTCTTACTTCTACTTGATGATAAACAACAAAACAACTCACCTATTTATAGGTGAAGAATACAACTCTCAACTAACACATTTACTAACTACAACATCCAACTAACTACAACTCTCAACTTAAATAATTAATAACCAACTTATTTAGTTGAATTTAATGACCTCCAAATTGGTTGTAGTTAATAGCCTCCAAATTAGTTTGGATTTTTCTTAATTAGATCAAGTTTATAATCCAACACCCCTCTTAAACTTGATCTAGTCATTCCAAGTCGACTTCTCAATCTCGTGAAGTTTTCGACCGTCAATGGCTTGGTGAATACATCCGCAATCTGATCTTGTGTCCTCATGTATTCAATTTGTACTTCTTTTCTCGTAACATACTCTCGTATAAAATGATAGCGGATATCGATGTGTTTTCCTCGATCATGAAATACAGGATTCTTCGTTAAGGCAATGGCTGACTTGTTGTCGACATAGACCTTAGTCGGTTCTTCTTGCATTAAACTAATCTCCTTCACTAAATTTCTGAGCCAAATTGCATGACAAACACACGAGGTTGCTGCAACGTATTCTGCTTCACAAGTAGACAGTGGGATGATTGGCTACTTCTTTGACATCCATGCGAAAGCAATATCACCCATGAAGAACACAAATCCACTATTGCTTCTTCGATTATCTTTATCTCCACCCCAATCACTATTATTATAACCAACAAGCTTGTAATCATTAGATACTGAATACATCAAGTCAAAGTCAATTGTACCTTTCACATATTGTAGAATTCTCTTGGCGACTTTGAAGTGGGTGGTAGTGGGTGATTCCATGTAGCTGCTTACTAATCCAACAGTATAAAGAATGTCTAGCCTCGTGCAGGTGAGATATTGTAGACTTCTTACTAGACATTTGAATAATGTTGGATTCACACTTTCACCTTCTTCATGCTTAAATAGTTTGATCCTGTACTCCATCGGCATGTTGATTGGCTTACAATTGTCCATCTTGAACATTTTGAGGATTTCCCTTGTGTAGCTCTCTTGTGAGATGAAGATTCCATCATTTTCTTGCTTGACTTCGATTTCGAGATAATACGCCATATATCCCATGTCCATCATTTCAAATTCCCTTGTCATCACTTCCATGAATTCTTTAAACATGTTTGGGTTTCTTCCAGTGAAGATCAAGTCATCCACGTAGAGGCACACTATCAAAACGTCTCCATCTTTGACCTTTGTATATAAAGCATGTTCATAGGGACATTTGTTAAAGCCATTATCTTAGAATTACTTGTCAATTCTGCTATTACATGCCCTTGGTGCTTGTTTCAAACCATAAAGAGCCTTCTTTAACTTTAACACCTTGTCATCAAAGCCTTTGGCTTCATAACCTGGAGGTTGCTATATGTAGACCTCTTCTTCAAGTACTCCATTTAGGAAAGCAGATTTAACATCCATTTGATGAATCTTCCATTTGTTTTGAGCGGCCAAAGAAATGATGAGCCTAACAATTTTCAATCGAGCAACTGGAGCGAATACCTCATCATAGTTAATTCCAGACTTTTGACTGTATCCTTTTGCAACTAGCCTCACCTTACATCTTTCAATCTGTCCTTTGGCATTTCTCTTTATCTTGTACACCCATTTAACTCCTATCACCTTGTATCCTTTGGGAAGTGAAGTGAGTTCCCATGTGCCATTCTTCTCAATTTATTTGATTTCTTCATCTATCGCATCTCTCCACCTTTTCTCTTGAGCAGCTTCTTGGAATGTCATTGGTTCACAATCAACAAATAGACAAAATAGTGTTAAATTGTGTAGTTGTTCAGTTACTTCATAGAGGTCTTTCAGGCTTCTCAAAAGAGAAAAATCTCTTTCTGCAATACCATCTGAAGATGAGGAAGATGATGAGGATAATCCACTTCCATTAGTAGGAGAGTTTGGCAGAGTTGTGATATTTTATTGAAGTTGCTCAGTTGGTGTCTGCTCATCTTTTTCTAGTTCGAAAAAATTGAATTTGCCTTTATGAGAGTCGAAGTTCCATTCTCCTTCTTCATCGAATATTACATCTCTACTTAGCACAACCTTCTTTTTATCTAGATTGTATAGCTTGTAGCCTTTTGAGCTTGAGTCATAGTCAATGAAGATAAAACTTTTACTTTTGTCATCCAGCTTGGTTCGATTCTAATATGGAATGTTAACATGAGCTATGCTCCCGAAGACTTGTAAGTGGGAAATTTCAAGCTTCCTTCCACTCCATGCTTCTTGTGGAGTCTTTCCCCATACACTCCTTGTAGGAGAACGATTCGATAAGTACACTGCACATGCCACTGCTTCTGCCCAAAACTCCTTGGGTAGCTTCTTGCTCTTGAGCATACTTCGTGCCATGTTAAGGATTATTCTGTTCTTCCTTTCTGCCACACCATTTTGTTGGGGGGATCTGGGAACTATTAAGGGATGACAGATTCCATTTGCTTCACAAAACTCGTTGAATTCCTTAGATGTGAATTCTCCTCCTCGATCAGATCTCATGGCTTTGATCTTAAGATCACTTTCGCTTTCCTCGGATGCTTTGAACTTCTTGAATGCTTCGAATACTTCTGATTTTTGCTTTAAGAAATATACCCAAATTTTTCTTGAATAATCATCAACAAAGAGAAGGAATTAACTATTATTAGCAAGAGAACCTAGCTAGATTGGACCACAGACGTTGGTATGGATGAGCTCTAACGACTTCTTGGCTCTAGAGGTTGGCTCCTTTGGAAAGCTTTTTCTGAATTGCTTCCCTTATAGACATCCTTTGCACAATTGATCAGGATGATTGATATATGGTAGACCTCTTACCATTTCTTTCTTGGATAACAACTCTAGTCCTCCAAAGTTGAGATGACCAAATCGAAGATGGCATAGCCATGATGAGTCTTTATAGCAAGCCTTTAGACACCGCGAAACATCATTTTGAATGTTCAAAGGAAACATTCTATTCTTTGACATTCAAACTTTGGCGGTAAGATCTCCATTGCCATCTCTTATAAAAAGGCTGTAATCTTTCCTATGAATATCATAGCCTTTTTCTAATAATTGGCCCAGACTAAGGATGTTGCACTTCATATTAGGCACATAGTAGACATTTGAAATTAATTGGTGGCTACCATCTTTAGCACAAAAAAGGATGTTACCTTTCCCCCTCACGGATATTTTGGTATCATCTCCCAATGAGACATCACCACTTACTACTTCATTGAGTTCCACGAACAAGCTTCTTCTTCCACACATGTGATTGCTAGCACCGGTATTGAGATACCACGTGTTCTCTTGGTGTTCACTGCTATTTTTGTATGCTAGCATTAATGTTTCTTTCTCCTCGGTCTTCTCGTCCACAAAATTTTTCCTTCTCCTCGACCTTATTGCTTGGAGCTCTACATTCTGAAGCATAGTGTCCAAACTTTTGGCAATTGTAGTATTGGACTTGAGATTTGTCATACCTTGCATTTGGATTGTCTCTCCCTCAACCAAGAGTGGGGCTTTCTCTGTTCTCATAGTTATTATTGGAATTGTTATTATTATTCCAACTTCATCCACGACTACGGCTACTGCCTCGTCCACAACCTCGACCTCTACCTCTGCCTCTGCTTCTTCCATGTTAGCTTTTAGCGTTACCATGGCTTTCATTCGTATCCTTGAGTTGTAGCTTGAGGAGTTGTTCAGCGATCCCTTGTTTCTTCTTGTGTTTTTCTTCGTAGGCTTGTAGTGATCCTTGGAGTTCCTCAATCGTCATTTCCTCCAAGTCTTTGGTTTCTTCAATCGCCACCATAATATGCTCAAATTTGAGATCCAACGATCGGAGTATCTTCTCTATGACCCTCAGATCTTCTAACTTCTCACCGTTTCTCTTTAACTAATTAGAGACAGCTACTACTCTTGAAAAATAATCTGAAATGAACTCGGACGCTTTCATGTGTAAGGATTCAAACTCACCTCTTAGAGTTTGGATATGCACCTTTTTCACTTTCTCAACTCCTTTGTATGACGTTTGTAACTTCTCCCGCATGCTTGTTTAACAGATGTTGTATTTGAGATCTTCTCAAAACCGTTGCCATCTAAGGCTTGATAGATTAGGAGGAGAGCTTTCTTATCTCTCTTTCGAGAATCCTTCAAACTTGTTGCTTGATCGGGTGCAAAAGTGGCTTCATTTTCTGGCTTGTTGAAACCTTTCTCTACGATATCCCAAACATCATGTGCATGGAGAAGAGCCTTCATTTTGATACTCCAGTTGTCATAGTTGTTGTTGTTGAGTGTTAGAACTTGCAACGATGCTACTTCATTCGCCATATTACTCAAATAGCTTCTCTAGGCGTACATGAGCTGTTGCGACTGTTTATAGTCTTTTGCAACATTGTGGGCTTTGCAAGAGCCTTCTGACGGATATCTGCAAGAGATTGTTTTCCCTTGCAACTTGTAGATTTTCTGACGGATTCTGCAAGGAAAAAGCAATGGAATTATATTCCCTTGCAAACTGCAGATTTCTTTGAACTTGATTTTTTTTTGCACCTGGAAATGAATTTTTTTTCGAAAGCGAAATCGAGCTTTTAACGTGGCTCTAGTACCACTTTGTTGGGAATATAACACTCAAAAGAACAACTTTGATTAAACTCAAAGAAAATATTACAAGAACACTCACTCTTATACAACACTACAACTAACTCTTATTTTATCTTCTTTTCTCTCTTAAGATGTTCTTACTTCTACTTAGTAATAAACAACTAAACAACTCACCTATTTACAGGTAAAGAATACAACTCTCAACTAACATATTTACTAACTACAACATCCAACTAACTACAACTCTCAACTTAAACAATTAATAGCTAACTTATTTAGTTAAATTTAATGACCTCCAAAATTGGTTGTAATAAATAGCCTTCAAATTAGTTTAGATTTTTTTCTTAATTAGATCAAGTTTATAATCTAATACTGTACTATGTAATTAAGTTACTATTTTCTTCTTGAGAATTGTAACTATTTTAATTAATAAAAAAAGATGTGGGAGTTTTGTAAGCAAACGTGGAAATCAACCTAGTTGAGGACCTCGCCCCGAAATTTTCTCCTACCTCAAACTTTTAGATTGCGGAGAGTTACACTAACTCTCCGGGAGTTTTTAAAAAAAAATATGGATGCATTAACTTCATTCATTAACACAGTTGATAATTTAACCCAAATCTATAAGTACCATGTTAAATATGAAAGCCAAGCAATTGAATCATATAAAGCTGAAGTGTGTTTCTTCATGTAGAGTTTTTTTTCATGAAAGAGTTCGAAAGAAATTCTACAGAGTGAGTTGAGTTGTTCAGGAGTACTATTTGGCGGCATAGGCTAATGTAATATGGTTATTAATTACATGCAAATTCTTGCATTTGACATGTCAGAAGAGACGTTTTCTATATTGGCCGTGTCTGTTTCTATCTCAACCGGGGGATCACAAATCCCTTATTCAAATGTTTTAGGACTTAGCTCTCTTATTTTCAACTTGTTCAACATCCAATTCAATTCAGTTCAACTTCAGTTTAATTTTAGTTAGGTTCAGTTTCAGTTTTAATTTAATTTCAGTTTATATACTATTATAATTATTATTAATGTAATAATAAGTCTCTCTCTCTCTCTCTTATATATATATATATATATATTAGAATGAGAAAAGAGAAGAAAAATATTAATCATTAATAAAAAAAAAATTGCAATTAATAAAAATTATTTAAGAATATTATTAATAATATCTTAAATTTGATTGCTTATTATCGTTAAAAAATGAATAACTTTATTTGATAACAAATAAATAAACAAAATAAATAATGTATAAAGTATGTAAAAGCATACCCATTACAATATAATTGAGAAATATTACAATATTATAAATTATGGTTAGGTTAATTTTTCAAATGCAATCTTTGTTCAGGTCGTCATTTTCACTATCATCATCGATATGTTGAATATTGTTTTGGTTCATCTCCTAAATTTATCGTACAATAGAATTCCACACTACGTTCATTACTTTTTTCCGATTATCGTCGAACATATTGGAATCAACTCTTCCATCAATTACATCATTAAATCTTACCGGCATCTAAAGCTGATGCTGGTAAGATATAATGATGTAATTGATGGAAGAGTGAAAGTAGAGACAATAATTGACATTTAATATTTTTTTTGATATTCGAGGCATATTATATATGTAGTATCTTCCACATTTTCTTTAACTAACTAAATAAACATTTCACTTTCGTTCGCAATGATGAATGTCTATAATTGAAATGTTCTTCCATTCCACGAGGTGGTTCCCCTTTCCTATATTCTGGTACATGAGCTCTAACACTTCAATCCATGATAAGAGACAAATAGTTCAAAGTATTTAGATATCCTGAATCTACTAAATAAAATTTTTCTACAAATTAAAAATGGAAAGTAATACGAAAATATAATATAATTAAAATTTGAAACTATAAAATATTATGTATATACTTGTAGGTGGATGCGGAAAACAATATTATGCCAACTACTTAAATGCCCATCTATTACACTTATGTCCTTCTCAAATTTCTCAATAAACAAACACACACTTCTTAATATTAATAACTAATTTAATTACTTTTTTCATTTTGTAGTGTTTTTTTTAATTGAACTACATTTGTTCCAAAATAATATTACAAAGTGTGGTTTTTGTTGATAATAAAAAATTTAAGAATTCAACAAAATATCATAATAAAATTTAATGAAACAAAAATTTAATATTATAAATTTACAAGGCAATGTTGTTATTGTTGATATAAATAATTATTATTCAATTGAGTTTCGGTATTTTCAATTTCAATTTAGTTTCAGTATGTTTAGTTTCAGTATGCTCAGTTTCAGTACGTTCAGTTTTAGTTTCAGTTCAGTTCAGTTTCAATTGAAAAGAACAAAACCTTAGTTCCATTGATATATCCATAAAGAGTGAGTGGGTATTATCAATAATCAATTTCTAACTCTTTTATGTCTCATTTAGGTATTGTTCTTTTCAACTTCTGAAACCTGAACTTAACTTAACTTAACTTAATGTAACTGAACTAAACTTAACTTAACTTAACTGAATTTAACTTAACTGAACTGAACTTAATGAACATGAACTTAATTGAACTTAATAATAAATATATTAATTATTAAAATAATAGCACAACCTAGTAAATATAAAAATAAATAAATTATTAATAATCAATACAAATAATATTATTAATAACTACCAATATAAAATGATTAATAAAACAATTTTAATACCATTAATAATAAAAATTGTTATAATACGTAAATTCATTTAATTAAAATTTTGTTATTCAAATAATAATTATTGTTACAATTACGTGTGATTTTAATTATAATAATAAATTGTAGTTTGGATTCAAATTATCATTTATTATTATATTACAAAAACGTAATAGTTGTTTTAATTAATAAATATTTTTATTTTTATTATCTCATATCACACTTTCTAATTAATTAATACTATGATTATAAATAAAAATATTATTATATTATAATTACATTAATACTATTATTATATCAATAACACTAGTAATTATCACTATTTAAAAATTATTTTTACTATATTTATAATCAGTATTAACTA
>CATIWQ010223119.1:0-20502 GCA_949673415.1 Euphorbia schlechtendalii | reverse complement strand
CATTAGATGGAAAATACCAATTATGTTCAGTGATTCAAACTCATTATGATCGAATATGAAAACTCAGCAGTAAGAGTAAGAAACCAGAGTAAAACTTGGGAAACAATAATATCTATTGCTATTTGTCAATGAAATTAAAATTGATACTAAAAACTTGTTATTATTATTGTTACCTGAATTTGCCTCTTCTCGATCGAGAAATTAAAGTAGAAACCCCATGTTTTGATCATCTTGCACGAATCTTTTTCAGTTTTTTGGTACTGAAAGTAAGCTTGTAAGCCCTTCAGAAGCCATTTCTTTAACTTCAAGGGATTTGGCGTTGAGAAATCTAATGAATTTCGACATAAAACCATCATCCCCCATCGCCCTCTTAGCTAACTCTTCTTTAATTTCAATTTCAGATGAATCAAGAAAATTAATCACCAAATGAACTATGTCACTAATTTCAGCAATTATCTTAACATACCTTGAATCCTCAACAGCAACCGCATATAAATTGATTAAAGATTGTCTCTTCATTTCTGTGTCCCCAATTTTCATTCTGCTCAACAGATCCCTAACATAAAACCTCAAATCATCCTTTGAAGCAGTAACTCCAAACCTGGAGACAACAATGGCAAACCCCTGAGGTAAAACACCGGCAGTACAAATCCCAGATAAATTCCTGATCAATCGATCAAATTTAATAGACATTAAGTCCAAATCGCTCTGCATCAACAGCTTCCCACTGTACGAAAGATCTATACATCTTCGAGCAAGATCGTAGCAGCTATTGGTTGCGTCTAAGATGTTTGATAAAACAACTGAGAGAATTGGGTTTTGGCTGAAGTCACAATTTTAAATAGCAATTAAGCTGGAATTTAACTCTTCTAACTTGTGTCTCAGCATCTGCCATTTCACTGCAAAAACTCTAATTCCAGGGGAGAATGAAATTAAATTAGAAACAAGTACAATAGCCTCCCGGGGACTGGACAGCGATGAGGACTCCTTGCAGCAACTATGTTCTTGCAACGGATTTCTCAGCCCCATTTTCTAAAAAAAAGATAAGGTTTAAGGATAATTGTTAGAGAAACCCATGTGGAATATACAAAAGAAGAATGGAAAAGATGATTCCTTTTGAGAACCGCAGAAATCAAGAGAGAAATCGAGGAGGAAGGACTTCAACAAAATGGGAAACAATAATATCAGAACAACAAACATCGTAAATATCAGAATGATAAAAAATCATAAACAATTTTAATACGATTTACCTAAGATTGTGGGTTTTATTGATCAATTTGATTTGGGAGGAGATAAACACTGATGAGATGAAGGCAAAACTGAATACCCAGAAGAAAGCACGAGTCTGGCGTGATTGAATGGAGAAGAGAAGTTGGGTCACTCCGGCGAAGGATTGGTCGATGAAAGAATGTAGTGGTCATGGTGAGAGGAAAGCGATAAAGAAGATGGAGGAGTAAAACATGATCGAATAGGGTTTTCTGTGAAAGTGTTAAAATATCTTCTTTTCTTTATTTTTTATTTAATTTAATTTTTTTAATTTTATTATTTCACCCTTGCAACGGATATTCAATTGCTATTTTATTTTTTTTATTCCGTTGCATAACGATTGTAACGGAAATTTAAAATACTTACAAAATCCGTTGCATATTTCCCTCCTTCATTTCCTGTTCATTTTTTTTGCCATGGAATTTTTAAACAATTGCAAATTCTATTGTAAACATATTTGGTATTTTAATTCTAATAACTTTGCAAGGGAAAACTTTTTCCTTTGCAGATTCCGTTGCAAGCTAAGGGATTTGCAACTGAAAATAATCCATTGAAGCTTTCCGTTGCAAAACATGAATTTTCTTGTAGTGGAACATGAAATCCAAGAGCAAGAAAGGCATGAGGCAGAAAGAGCTGAAAGAGAATGGCTGGAAAGAGAAAGGATAGCTCAAGAACATGAAGGAGAGGATGAAATTCAACCTCCACCAAGAAGGCCAGCCTTGAGAACTTATTTGGAGCCCAATACAGAAGGTCATCTTCAAGTATTGTAATCTCACAAGAAGGAGACAACCTATTTGAAGTTAAAGGTTATATGGTTCACATGCTACAAGCCTCTGTTCAGTTTGGAGGGCTTCCACTAGAAGACCCAAATGCTCACATTCAAGACTTTGTAGCCATGTGCAATACATTCGGAACCAATAAGAATGTTTCGGATGATGCTATAAGGCTTAAGCTTTTTCCCTTCTCTTTGAGGGATAAGGCAAAACAATGGTGGAAGACCTTGCAGCCAGGCTCGATCACAACTTGGAACGACATGGTGAAGGCCTTCCTGACTAAATATTTCCCACCAAAGCAAGCCTTGAAGTTGAGAAATGAGATCACCAGATTTGTGGAGCTCCCCGGAGAATCAATGTCAGAAGCTTGGGAAAGATACAAAGAGATGTTGAGGAAAGTACCAAACCATGGCATTCCTGTTTGGATTCAAGTCCAAATTTCTATAACAAACTTTCCAACATCAATAAAAGTAAGATTGAATCGGTAACAAATGGAGACCTGAAGATTATCCTCCGGAGGAGATCTTTGAGATGATTGAGAAAATCATCAATACTATTTCGAAATGGCACTCTGTTCATGAGGAAAGACCCAGAAAGGTAAAATCGTAGGCCGTCACTGAGCTTTCAGGGAAATTTGACAAGCTCTTGACATTATTGACTAAGAAGAATGTCTTAGCCATTACGAGCCCTTTACCAAGCTGTTGTGAAATTTGTGGAATCAACCATCGCACTGAAGATTGTGATATGGTGCTTAATCAAGAGCAATGTGATTATTTGCAAGGAAACCATAGAGATGGAAACCCCTTTTCCAATACATATAATCCGGGGTGGAGACACCATCCTAATTTTTCTTGGAAACCTCCATAGTAGCACAATCAGCCTTCATTTCAACCACCTCAACAACCACCTTTTCAACAACCTAGCCATTTCCAACAACCTCAGTAAGGTCATCATCAGTTTCAACAACATAACCAACATCACAACAACCATGTAGGAAGTTCTTCTCAACAACCCAAAAGGTCAGAATTCGATGAGATGAGGGAGATGATGACTCATCATATGAAGCAAAATCAAGCTCATATGAAGAATTTGGAGACCCAAATCCACTAACTTACACAAGCTATCACGCTAAAAGGGAAGGGAGCTCTTCCTAGCAAAATGGAAACCAACCCAAAGGAGGAATGCAAAGCCATAACTCTAAGAAGCGGTAAGATTGTGAATTCTACTAACTTGATGACTGCTGATTTTGGTGGAAATGTAGAGAAAGTTGGAGAGAAGGTTGACTTGACAAAGCAAGATAAGACCTCGCAATCACAGGAAAAGGAGAAGACCGCGACTGAGGCAGACAAACAAGAGACCTCGAAGAAGAAAGATAAAACCTTGGAATCAGAAACCAAGGAGGTCTTCAAGTACCAGCCAAAGATCCCTTTTCCACAAAGAGATAAGCAACATGATATGTTCAAGCACACTGAAAAATTCTTGGAGGTCATCAAGAAGCTGCACATCAACATACCTTTTGCAAAAGCCCTCGCTCAGATGCCAATGTATGTCAAATTCTTAAAGGAACTCTTGTCTAACAAAACAAAGCTGGAAAATGTGGCTATTGTTAAACTCAATAGAGACTACTCTTCTATTCTGCAAAGTACAAGGCCTCTGCCTACCAAACTCAAAGATCTAGGGAGTTTTTCTATCCCTTATTCCATTGGAAATCTTGATATTGAAAATGCTTTGTGTGACTTAGGAGCAAGTATAAATCTGATGCCATATTATCTTTACAAGAAATTAGGTTTAGGAGACCCCCTACCAACTAGGGTTTCAATTCAACTTGCTGATAGATTCATTAGATACCCTAGGGGAATGGTGGAGGATGTCCTAGTGAAAGTAGGCAAGTTTATTCTTCTAGTAGACTTTATTTTTATGGACATGGATGAAGATATGCATGTTCCGATCATTCTAGGAAGACCTTTCTTGGCTACATGAAGGGCTCTAATAGATGTAACAAATGGCAAGTTAATTTTGAAAATTCATGATGGGGAAGTTGTGTTTAAAATGAATGAAGCTTTAAAGTTACCACCTTCCTTTGATGACCAATGCTATTTCATGGATACCACAGATGCCTTTGTAAATCCTTACTTTTTACAGGAAATATATTTGCAAGACCTTGACAATGAAGATGAGATCTTAGAGAAGCAAGTGGAAGCAAAGACAGGCTGCCAAGCTACTGTTGGCGTAAGGGTTAACATTGAACCACTTGAAGACCTTGCTGATTCCCAAAATCCAGAACCTAAAGACCTTCAACAAGCCCTTGATCTTAAGCCTTTACCTGATCACCTTGAATATGCTTTCCTAAACCCACCACAAGACCTTCCTATTATCATTTCTTCAAAGCTCTCACCCAAATAGAAATAAGACCTTCTTGACATTTTAAAAGCCAATAAAGAGGCCCTTGCTTGGAAAATTTCTAACATTAAAGGAATTAGCCCTTCTATTTGTGTACATAAAATTTTGATAGAAGAGGATCACAAACCCTCTATCCAACCCCAAAGAAGGCTAAACCCCAACATGAAGGAAGTTGTCAAGAAAGAGGTAATCAAGTTGCTTAATGCTGGAATCATCTACCCCATTTTTGATAGTATTTGGACAAGTCCATTCGAAGTTGTGCCTAAGAAGGGAGGGATGACTGTTGTTCAAAGTGAGAAGGGAGACCTTGTGAGAGGTTTTCTAGGCCATGCTGCTTTCTATAGAAGATTTATAAAGGACTTCTCAAAAATTACCCAACCTTTGACAGCCTTGCTTCACAAGGATGTAGAATTCAAATTTGGAGAATACTGCATGAAGGCCTTCATGGAACTCAAAAGCAGGCTGGTAAACTCTCCTATTCTCATAGCCCCTGATTGGACAAAGCCCTTTGAGCTCATGTGTGATGCAAGTGATGCTTGCATTGGCGCGGTCTTGGGATAAAGGGTGGACAAGCACTTCAAGCCAACCTACTATGCCAGCAAGATGTTGAATGAGGTACAACAAAACTACACAACTATTAAAAAGGAATTGTTGGCAGTAGTCTATGCCTTTGACAAGTTTAGATCTTACCTTGTACTCTCCAAGGTCACAGTCTTCACTGATCATACGGCCTTGAAGTATCTATTTGCAAAGAAGGATGCAAAGCCTAGACTGATTCAATGGCTTCGCCTCTTACAAGAGTTTGACCTGGAAATCAAAGACACGAAAGGATGTGAAAACGTTGTTGCTGACCATCTTTCCAAATTCCAGGAGAAGACTTTGATCCTTAAAAAATTATCACAGAAACCTTCCCTGATGAAAGGCTTTACTCGGTAAATTCTGCCCCTTGGTATGCTGACATTGTTAACTATCTTGCATGTAATATCAGCACAAAGTGTTTAACATATACTCAAAAGAAGAAATTCTTTGCTAATGTCAAATACTATTTCTGGGAGGAACCCTTCTTGTTCAAGTTATGTGCAGATCAGATTATAAGAAGATGTGTAGCAGAGGAGAAAACCAACAAGATCTTGCACATGTGCCATTCAGCTGAGGCAGGAGGTCACTTTAGAGCCACAAGGACTGCTGCCAAGGTCTTGGAGTGTGGTTTCTATTGGTATACCATTTTCAAAGATGCTCCCCAATTTGTCACACATTGCAATGACTGCTAAAAGGGAACATTTCTGCAAAGAACTCTATGCCTTTACATAATGTTGTTGTTTGTGAAATATTTGATGTGTGGGGTATAGACTTCATGGATCCTTTTCCTAGTTCTTATGGAAACAGGTACATTCTCTTAGCCGTGGACTATATGAGCAAATGGGTTGCAGCACTTGCAAGCCTAAATGATGCTAAGGTGGTGGTCAAGTTTTTGAAGAAGATCTTTACCAGGTTTGGTTGTCCTCATGCTATTATAAGTGATCAAGGTACACCTTTTTGTAATGCTCAATTTCGAAATCTAATGACTAAGTTTGGAGTCACACATAGAATTGCAACCCCCTACCACCCTCAAACAAGTTGATAGGTTGAGGTCTCCAATAGGGAGATAAAAAGAATTCTAGAAAAGATTTTTAATAATTCTACGAAGGACTGGGCTAATAAGTTAGATAATGCATTGTGGGCCTATAGAATAACATATAAAACACCTATTGGCATGTCACATTTTAGGTTGTTATATGGAAAAGCATGTCACCTTTCCGTAGAACTAGAATTCAAGGCCTTGTGGGCATTAACTTTTCTGAACTTTGATAAGGAGAAGGTGGGGGAAGCAAGAAAGCTTCAATTGAATGAACTTGAGGAGTTTAGGTTGTTTAGCTTTGAAAATGCAATGAATTATAAAGAGAAAACCAAGGCTTGGCATGATAAGAGAATATTAGCAAAAGAATTTTTTGTTGGATAGAAGGTCTTGTTATATAATTCTCGTTTGAAGCTCTTTCCAGGAAAATTGAAATCTAGATGGATAGGTCTATACACTGTGAACAAAGTCTTCTCCCATGGAGTAGTGGAGGTCTCGAACTCGAAGGGCGAGGTCTTCAAGGTAAACGGACAAAGGCTAAAACCGTATCTATCTATGGAAACCACGGAGGTTACAGAGGAAGTCTTCTTCTTCAATCCTGCTTGACAAGACTGTGGTTACTGGTGCCCACTTCATACACCAAATGAAGAAAAATATTTTTGAAGAAGTAGCAGAAGCCTTCATGGCCTAAGTCGAAGGCCTTGTAAATATCCAAGTATGGGGAAGACCACATGGAAAGGCAACTGCATGTAGTATCCTTTTATGTTGTGCAACACTTAGAAATTTTTTGGAAAAGATGCATTTTGAACTAGTAAAATCTCTTTCCTACTTTATTGGTCAACGTGCACAATGATAACCTATATTCTAGGGTGGAGTGTGTAAGTGTGTAGTTCATCCCCAACCACTACTTTTTTCCCATGCATTATCTTGATTAGAGTAAATAATTTTTTTATTTATTTTTATTTTATTTTATTTTATCTTGTTTCATTTTAACTGATTTCTCCTTCTGAATTTTTGTTATCCCATATTTCTTGTTTTGTTGCTGGTTAGTCTTTTATTATTACATTTTTATTTCTTTTATTATTTGTTTTCTGTTGAACTATTTTGTTTAAATACATAATTAAAAACAGTTTCATTTTAAGTAATTAATAGAATTTTAATGCTGAACTAATATCAGCCATACACACTCAATTCCATTAACTTGTAAATAATTTTGGCCTTTAATTAATTAGTTCATTTTTGGGGATCCCATAAAAAACGACATGATCTGTAAGTTGAGAGTTGTTGTCGTTTCTCTCACTTAATTTTCCTATTCCCCTTTTCTTCGCTAAACTGATAGTTTTAAATTTGAAATTCAAATTTCAAAACTGTTTACTCACTGATCGGTTTTCCTTCCTCCTTTAAAAGCCGCAACTTTTCCCTTTTGCTGCACTTTTCACAAATTAGCTTTCTTTTCCCTCTCTGCTCATCCTCTTCATTCTCAATTTTCTTTTCAACTGTCTCCTTACGCTAACACTTCATCTCTACCATGTCTAAGAAAGTGAAAGCTTCAGCTTCCAACCCTTATGCTTTAAAACCACCAACCCCTACTGCCTCGCAACCCTCTAACATAGTGGGTAGCGATGAAAACTTGATCCCGTAAGAAAGAAATGTGAAACGGTGATCGATTTTCACTGATGATACTGAGTTAGTGAAGTTTCAAGCCCTTTCGCAAGTGCAATTCCAAAGCTCAAGGAGTTTTGACTGGGCTACTTTACTCAGCCTTGACCTTGCCTAAGAAGTTAGAAGTTTATTGGAGAGATAGCTGGCCTTATATCTTTTGCGGAACTAGAGGACCCAGCCTAAAGGGAACTCACTTTTGAGTTTCTCTCAACTTTCACCATCAATAATGAAGTCAAAACAAATGATGATCTGAAGGTTTTCTTTCGGCTGATGGGAAGGAAGAAGGCACTATCTATCAATGATCTTAATGTGGCTTTGCAAGTGATCTCGGAGGAAGAAGCTTATTTGGGAGCTATGGATAATGCGTTGAGTGCTTATCCCCCTGAATTTAAGAGGGATAAATATATGAAGGAGATATCTAAGACAGTTGTGAAGGAGTCCGTTGAAAACCTAACAAAGCCCAGCCACCATGTTATTCAGAAATTCTTATCTGCGAGCCTCTTCGAAAGGAAGAACCAATAAAAAATGCCTTCTACTGATGTGTTTGCTTTATGGTGCATGGAGAAGAAGCAAAAGATGAATGTGGGTTCCCTTTTTGCCAAATATATTTCAACTTCCAAAAATCTGAGAGCCATTCTTTACGGCTCTCTTGTGACTAAAATTGCAAGAAACATCTTCAAGGACTTCAAGGGGGAAGGCTTCACTGTGGAGGCTACGATCTCGCCCCTTTCATATCCCACCCTCATGAAAATCAAGGTTTGTAGGAAGGTTGATGATGTTTGGGTGAAAATTGTTGAAGTGGAGCAGGTCTTGGAGAAACCTATGAGGCAAAGTTTTGAGAAACAAGGGCTCAGTGCTGGCAAAGGCCTCTTACAAAAAAAATTCTACTGGGAAAGGAAGGTTTGCGTGGATTTTATGGTAGAGGACCTTACCCTCTCTGATAAAGAAAAGCTAAAGCAGTTTGAGGCGACTTCCAATCTGACTATGGGGGAGCTGTGTAAAGGGTTCTTCAAGATGAAGATCGCGCTCTTAAGGGTGATTGAGGAGAATGAATAAATGAAGGAAAATCTACAAGATAACTATAGCCATGCTGGGATGGAATATGATGTTAAAGCAGGAGAGCTTGTACCTATTGCAAAAAGGGCAAGGAGGGCTATTTTTCAAGAACTTGCGACCATTGAAAAAAAGGAGAGCTCCCCCGGGGAAGAGAAACTGGAGGAGGAAGGGGATGATGAAAAGATGGAAGATAATGAAGAGGAGGAAGAGGAGGTCTCCTCTTTGCCCCTAGAATAAAGAGGGCCTCGTATCTCTCATGGTGAACGGTATCATTGTCTTTTCTTCTATCTTCCCCTTTCAAAATAAAGTTCTCCCTTAAATTCGTTTACATGATTATGAATTGTTTTGCATTGCTTTGAGGACAAAGCAAATTTCAAGTATGGGGATGGTAGGATGAGAACTTTAACCTGTGATTTTTGTGATGAATTGATTTTATGGCTTTGTAAATTTATTATGATAACTTTTTGATTGAAGACCTTGCTGTTTTAATGAACAGGCTGCCTGATTGACAACCTCATGATTTTTAATCTTGTTTACCTGATTTTATTCACAATAGGTTGTAGTAATTGCAATTGTAGGTAATTCAATTTTGAAAAGCAAGTCATGATTGGTAAATTTTGAGTAAATTTTGGAAAACAGCATGCTAGAGAAAGAACTAGGAAGCTTTAAGTTGTGATTCCTTTTTAACTTGTCTTAGCATAAAAAGGGTCATATTTTTTAATTTTTTCATCAAACTTGTAGCAAAGATTAGTAGCATACCCAAAAAGTGAGGATTTGAGCCAAAATGAAAACTTTGTTGATGAGAGGACAAGGTCTTGTTATCTAAGTTAGAACTTGTCATGGGAAACATATAAAATGCTATTTTATATTAGTCTAGTTGAGACCACAGCTGAAATCTCATGCTAAATGATAGAGGCAATTAGGTTTCTCCCTTAGCTTAAATCAGCCTACCCTTTCATCACCCTTAGATTTCCCCCTTTGAGCCTGAAACCCCTCTTTGTTTTAGCACATCAATAACCCATCTCCAATTCACTTTGATTCCCAAATTCACCCTTGAACTTTAACAATCGAGATGAAAAATGAATAAAAGTAGAAGAACCTCAAACTGTAAAGAAGCCCTTGTCTGAATATATGTGAAAGAAGTCTTTATCAAAACTGGGAACATCTCACAATAAAGAACAAGAAGCTAATCAAATTCAACCTTTTAAAGCTAATCAGGGTAGAAATACAAAGAAAATAATTTATCAAGGTTGTGTGCCTCAAGTTTTCTAAAGTAAAAAGTTGAGATCCCCAAAGAATTGAAAATTCAAGACAAGAAGCACTTCTATCCAAGCTGAAATCTGCAAAATCACGAAAAATAGTTAAGTTTATTAAACCAAAAATTTCCTTTCCATATCCTACCCCCAACCCTAGCCTACCCTTGAAAAACCTCTTGATATCTTGAGCCCTTTTCACCTATCCGTGGTGGAAACTAGACCGATTAACAAGCCTATGGCCTAGTGTAACTTGACCTTGTTGAATGAGTGAATTCCTTTTTGAAATTGCACCCTTAAACACTTTTTGCAAAGTCTTCTAGTATGATGATATTTGATTGATTTAAGAATTTCAAGTTTTTACAAGTTGAATGCTTTTTCTTAGTTAGTAAAGAATCTCTGATTTGAAGGTCTTCTCTTCTTTTTCTTGGCATCTTATTTTTCTTTGAGTATTCTTAAATTCCTAATTTACACTTGGTTAACTTGATTGGGGGATATGACTTTTGCGGTGCTTAATCCTTGCATGAATTGCTTGAGGGTAAGAAATGTTTAAGTATGGGGATGTTTGATAGGTGCAAATTATGTCATCAATAGCTAGGCATTATTGGGTTGAAAATGATTACAATTGAGCAGATTGTATGAAGTCCTTGTATTTCAGGTTTTTTGTAAAGGGAGGAGGTCTTCTAGGCGCTGCAAATAAAAAGGAAGAAAACGGAGAAATGCGGGTTGTAAAGGAGGAAATTAGTGATGACATCATCAAGACAGAGGAATTAAATTAGTTAAAAAGGAAATATTAGTTCTTTTGGGAAGTTATGGATTGTAACTATTTTTATCTAGTTATCCACTTGGTTAGCAAGTGGGCATTTTATTATTAATTTCAAGTACAATGGTAATGATGAATTGGTTTTTGTGTAGCTGCTTTTTTAAGCAGCATTGCTTGGACTATAGAGAGCCACGTTGCTCTTCTCTCTTTTGGTGGGAAAAGCTTTGGGTATATCCCCTTAGCTCTTCTATTTTTCACCAACTTTCATCAAATTAATTTACTATTAAACTTTCATTTTCTCTCTACTTTTCTGCCATTATTTACTTAGCTTTTAAGTTCTTTTCATTAATGGAGTTGGTTGAGCTATTAATGAAGATGAGTGAGTAGTCTTTCTTCTAGTTCAATTGCCCTTATAAAAGGCAGTCTAAGGAGATCTTCTCTCCACTGTAAAGTATTTCTTCCTTGCTTTGCTTGAATGTTTGTGTGATTGAATACATTATTATTTAGATGAAATTTGATCACTTTCATGCATAATATTAAGTGGTAAGGACCGAAAGGTGATCCACTCAGTATAGAAGACCTTCACACACATATTTAACATGAGATTGAAAAATAAATGTTTGTATGCCTTGGGTTCCATTTGATGGATGCTTAACTAGACTTAATGCTACTTTGTTGTTCATATAAATGATTAAAAAGTGAAACATGTTCAGCTTAGTAAGAAACTAAATTTGCTTAATAGGTGGTTTAGGGAAATAAGGTTAAGAGACCTCGGAACAAGATTGCTAAGCAAGGGTTTGTGCAGAAAGTAGGGAAGATTACCTTAGACTGTCATGAGGTGGACTGAACTGGAACCCTTCATTAATTTAGCTTAAATCAATTTCCAATTCTATTTTAGATATTGAAATTAGTTTTAAATTGTTAATCAAAACCCCCAATTTCAAGAATACTGAATTTTAATTCCATTAGCCCCTTTATTAAGAAAAGTGCAAACCAACTTAAAGAACTCCCTGTGGGATACGATTCTCTTGCTTGCCACTTTGCAATTAGACACTAGTATACTTCCCAGGTGTGCTACTTTCCGAGAGCAACAAATATAGGTAGTAATAAAAACCACGACCTAGATAATTATGGTTTTGGAGTCTTTAAATCTTCTTGGTGTCTTGTTGGTAAAGAGGTGGTTGAGGTAGTGAATGATTTTTTCTCTTCCTGTATACTGCCTAAAGCTTTGTCCTCTACTCTAATGGTGCTTATCCCAAAACGTGAGATCCATATATTTCTTCAGATGACAGGCCTATTGCTTGCTGCAACACTATCTACAAGTGCATTTTTAAATTGCTAGCTATGTAGTATATTGAATTCTGCACTTGATCAATAAGTTCATTGCAATCAAGGTGCCTTCCTTAAGGGGAGATCCCTTACACGTAATGTGTTGATTTTAAAAGATCTCTTGTTGATGTATGAGAGATCTAATTCATCTCCAAGTTGTATGCTTAAGATTGATTTAAGTGAAGCTTATTTCTCAGTCTCTTGGGATTTTATCATTGACCTTCTTACTTTCATGGCCTTTCCTTCTAAGTTCATCAATTGGATAAAAGTTTGTCTTTGCTCAGTCTAGTATGTCTTACTTTTGAATGGCATGATCCAAGGTGCTTTTGCTAGTAAGAAAGGCTTGAGGAAGGGGGATCCCGTGTCCTCTCTACTCTTTGTTCTTGTTATGGAGTATCTTTCTCGCATTTTGTAATGTCATGCTCATTTTGCTAACTTGAAATCTCACCCAGGCTAACTTACAATGGCATGCTCTTTTTGCTAACTTGAAATGAGTCAATTTATCTTTGTTGTGTTTTGCCGATGATCTTATCCTAATGTGTGAAGCTAATTGTCATGCTATGAAGTCTCTTTAGGATTGCATTAGTTTGTTTTCTACTGCTACCGGCTTAAGTATAAACAAAAGCAAATCTTCAATGTTTATTTATGGTGTTGGTGATCATGTTAAGTAGAATTTACTTGATCTTATGGATATTTAGGAAGGTCATTTCCCTTTGAAGTATCTAGGTGTCCCTTTGAAATCCACTAAATGGAATTTACGCGAGTGTGCTTGTGTTGTTGAAAAAATTAGAAAGTTATTCTATTACTTGTGTACCATACATTTATCTTATGCATGGAGGGCTAGGTTAATTACTTCAGTTATCTTTGGCATTCATTCTTATTGGATGAATATTTTTTATTGTTAAAGAAATAATAAATTGTGTAGAGATTTTCTTTAGGAAGATAAAGATGGTAAGCGTAGAATGCATTCCATTTCGTAGAATAAAATATGTATTCCCAAATGTTATGGTGGCATGATTCTTAAAGAGGGTTCTTGCAAATATTTGTAGGCTCTTTCCACTGATTAGGATTCACTTTGGCTGAAGTGGATTCATGATGTCTATTTAAAAGGTTCTAGTTTTTTTTGGATATTTGGTGTTTTGGTGACTACAGTTGGTATTGGAAGAAGCTTTTGAAGCTTAGGGATTCCATTAATCAAGATGTTATTGGTGATTGTACTGTGAATGGTAGATTTACCCCTCTCAAATTCTTTGTTGTGCTCTCCGGTGATGTATCTATTTTTTGGCTTTACAAGCAAGTTTGGTGTTTTTCCTCTTCCTAAAAATATATTTATGTTTTGGCAAGCTGTTAAGCTTAAACTGTTGACTAGAGATATTCTTCAATCAAGAATTCATGGTATAGAGCTTATATGTTCTATATGTGAAATTGCTACTGAGGATCTTTCACATTTGTTCTTTTATTGCGCTTTTTCTAATGCTCTATAGTCAGCGGGAGAACTTTTCCTTCTTTTTGGACAGCACAACGACGAGAAGTGGGCTTCCGAATTTTTATACAGGTATTCGCTATGATGATTGCCCATGATGGGTGCTTGTTATATCGCTCATGCTTGGCATAATAATACGGATATTTTCGAAGCAACAGTATCTATGGAACCCGTTGAAGACCAATCTTTTGTAAAAGATTCCGAGAAATAAAACAGAATCACAAGCCCTATTTTAAAGAAATAAGAGTCGCCACTTGAATCGGCTTCACTGGAAAATTTTGGTATAGTTGATTCGAGTAGAACTCATATACCTTTGAATTTGAGATTCTAAATCTGGATAAAATACTTATTAACTTATCGATTTGAGAGCAACATTTAAAAAAATATTCATTCAAATCCTAATACTTAGGAAAATAATTTTAAAAATAAAATAATAACAAAGATAATAATAATATGATAATGATAAAAGTGGAGATATTCCTGGCATAACCTCCTCGTAGAAATTAATTATTTTGGTAGAAGCTTGATACTTCAACAGGTGTATTCCTCATATAAATAAGAATTTATGCTTGTGAATGTTGGAAATAGTGACCTTCAGTATACCTTTCTTTTGTTCCAGGATGTTGCTGAAGACCCAATACTGATAAAAACCGATGAATATTTGGGTGAATTTTGTGACAGAGTTTTGGCAGCACTATGACTATAGGGCATTGTAGTGGATTGAAATTGGGTGAAACCTCGGCAATGTGATAATTTTAGGACTTTGATTTGGTAATATTTGAGTAGAACCCTGGCAATGCGATAAATGTAAGGGTTTGATTTGGTAATATTTTGGTAGGGTTGAGCCAACAGATTCTGTAATCCCTTTTGGAAAAGAAGGCTGCGGCTGAATATGCAAAACAGATGCACTGAACTCTGCAATTGGATTGTGATTGTCTGTCCTCATATTTGCAGCAACAATTCTGGTTCGTTTGGCAATTTATTCCAGCTCACATTTGATTCTGATGCTGACCGGTTCATTTGGGCGCCTGGAAATAATGGCTGCTACACTGCTGCAAGCTTCTGCAGTAACTTTTATCTCCCGTCTCGCTGGCCCGTTCCGAGTTCTGATTTTTCGTTAATGTGGAATAGCTGTCTCCCGCCCAAGTTGCGCTTCTTTGGATGGTTAGTTATACATGGTCGGCTGCCCACTAAATCATTCCTGTTTCATAGAGGCTGCAACTTCATCGACAACGACTGCTGCCCGTTTTGCAATTGCCCCGAAACTATGGACCATGCGCTGCTGCTGTGTAATCGAAGTCGTCATGTTTGGCAAGCTGCCATGAAGTGGTTCGGCTTCTGCTGCCCCTTACCATGCAACAGCGAAGCTTTTCTTTTGCAATGGCATGCGTTCTTCCAACCGGGTCATGTTAGGGAATTCGGTACCTCATTTTGGATTGCCATTGCTTGGACCATTGGACATCTAGGAATAAACTCGTCTTTGAAGGAACCCATCCTACCTTGGATCATGTGGACTATTGTTTACATTTGTGCTGGTTTTATTTTAAATGTAACAAGCATAGTGTGGGTAGCTCGGAGTCGGACCTTTTTATAAACCCGGGCTTTTTACTCTCTTGTAACTGATGGTTTTATTTTATCTATAAAAGAGGAATAGGTGTTTTGTAGGCAAGCGTATGCATCAACCTAGTTGGGGCATACGCCCCGAAATTTTCACCTATTCCAATCTTTTTCCCATTGGGGGAACACATTGTTCCCCCGGGGGGTTTTCAAAAAAAAAAAAAACTAGGTGGATAATGCCCTGAAACAATCCATTTTCTTCAAAAAAAAAAAAAAAGGACTTGGAATTGTTGCATATATCCAATATCCTTGTATATTTTTAGTTTGAATTTGGCATAACGCATTAGAAGCTCCGTGAACTTGTCATTAAATGTCATTTTTGACCTTGAACTTTCAAAAACTTGCAAAAAAAGTATCCATTTACCCCCTTTGTGTCATGTGTATAGCTTCTGGTTAGTTGACTTTAAAAAATATCATTTATCTAATTTTTCTCTCTTTAATCAGATGATGACTTATGACATTGATGAGATAAATTGATGTACTTTTTATAAGTTCAGTAATTATTTAGAACTTTTAAAAGTTTGAGAATAATGATGTGTAGGGATAAATTCAGGAAGCTCTCGATGCATTCAACATATTAGTTTTATGTAATGATTCATATCAATTATTTTTAAATTTATCATAATCATTTTTTAAAATCATTTAAAAAAAAAAAGATTTGGTTACTATATTTCTATTACATTTCTTCTCATTATTTCTGTTTTAGTATCTTATGCTTGTTTAGCAGTTGTTTGGAGTGATTTCTCATCTATTGTGTATCTAGCTGGTGTGGCTTATTATTTTTTGGTGTATGTGTTTCTTAGAGATGGAATTTGATAAAAGTTTCCAATTTTATTGGAGTTTCTTCAAAAAATAGAACTACTTACTTGTTTTCATGCTTAGTTTTTTTTATTATACTTAGTTCATGAAAATGTAAAAGAATAAAAATTTGAGTAAAAAAAATATTATACTTTACATCGAAATGTAAATGATTAATAAATTATTTTAATGACATTTTTTCATATTTGATTTCCATTTAAATGGGCATGTAAGCTTATCCACATGTCTATTGTCTAGTTTATTTGCCACTTCTTTGATTGAGTTATCTGGTTTCCATATTGTTTTTCATTTTAATACAATAATGTGGATCTATAGCCTCCACCTGGTTGAATTAGTGGATCTATTAAAAGACTTCACATTATTATTTAATTTCCAACTAATAATTTTTTTTGGTTAATTTCAAATTCAGGGCATGCTTAATAAAACTTTATTTCCAAATGAGACGAGCCCAATTGCGGATAATATTTATTACTCCCTCCGTGGTTATAAAGATTCAAGCTATGTGGTTGGTGTGTTTCGGTCTCGGACGATGCAAGTACCATGGGTCTTGCGACAAGATTGGTATAAATGCCTAAAGTCTTTGGAAAACCGCAATTTCATTGTTACTCACATCTACAGGGAAGGAAATGGGGTTGCAGACGCTTTGGCTAATTTTGGAAGGAGCTCGGATGCGCTTATTAGCTGGTATACTGTTCTAGAATTTTGTAGAAATTTATTTTTCCATGATCTGAGTGGCCGAACCATGTTTCGAATCACTTTATTTTAGCTTTCCTTTCCATTTATTTTTGTAACGGTTACTATTTTTAATTTTATTTAATAAAGAAGGTAAGTGTTTTGTAGGCAAGCGAGTGTATCAACCTAGTTGAGATGCTCACCCCGAAATTTTCACCTACCCTAACCTTTCTCCAAAGGAGGAACACAATGTTCCTCCGGAGGGTTTTTTTTAAAAAAAAAAAGATAAAGCAAAGTTGAATAAAGCAAGATCCTAATTGAGAGTGACCGATATTTTGAATAAAAGTACTTTTTAAACTTCAATAATTGTCTTCAATAATTCAAATATTTCAGTTATTAAACATATTATTAGATATATAAATAAAATTTAAAGTTCAAGCAAATCAATATTCAAATTTTGTTGGTAATAACAATTTTTCTTTTGGTTTAAGCTTTTCATAATAAACTTTTATTCTATAAGGGATCAATTTTTTAATTTTGTATATCCACCAATAAATTTCCAAGACTGTAACTTGTGCTAGCCAGTGTTTTAAAAGACACTAGACGTTAATCGGACGGCTGGAACTTCTGGGAGTTCAGGTGGGGATTATTCAAGGTCTAGGCGGGATCTAGGCGAACACTAGGCGGATTAGTTTTTTTATAATTTTTAATATTTATTAATGAATTAGAATAATAAATTTAACTAACACGTAAATATTTATATTATAAAATTAAAATTTCATGTAGCAACACTTTTCTAGGTTTTGATGACAATTTTCTTGATTTTGACAACACGTTTCTGATCTTTGGGGACACTTTTTTGGATTTTGTCAAAACTTTTAACCTTGACCGCGTGGCGGTATTCTAAAAGACTCCACCTTTTAAAATAGAGGTGCTAGCTAGTCAATTTTATATGTTTAGCTTAATTTAAAAATAACTGTCTAAGACTGCTTAAGCCTCATCTAGGCGATATTTTGGAGGTCGATCACCCCCTAACTTCTTATTTCTAGTGCGCAATCAAGTGCTTGGCCGATTTATGGCCGCCTAGGCATTGTCTAATCTGATTTTTTCCGTCTAGGCACCACCTCGTCCAATTTTTTCAACTAAAAGCAAATTTTCACTACTACATAACTGCACAACCGCAACACACAAATGCAATGGTTATGGCTAATGCAATGCTTAAAAGCAACAGTTGTACCTAATGCAATGCCTAAATGCAACGGTTATGACTAATGTATCACCTAGATGCAACAGTTGAACCTAATGCGACATTTAATTGCAACATTTGAGGCTGATGCAACGCCTAATTGCAATGGTCAGGTCTATTGTAATGGCAAAGTTAGCTAAGGCAATGTGTATTTAATGGGTTGGTTTTATTTCAAGGGTTATTAAATATATTTTTTAAAACAGTTGCAATGGATGTGTTTGAATTTCACATAAAAGAAGGGAATTCCAAAATTTTCATCTTCCCGGTTCATTATCTCCAAAATTTAAAAATAAAAATCTTGCCTAGCTTTCATTTTACTCTCCCTTCCCATCTCTTCCACCAACCTTCCTACGCCATTGATATCCTACCACTAATCTTCTTCTTTGTAGAAATTAATCCTGTACACTTCTTTGAGCATGTTACCCATTTGACCTTGACTCCACCATTTTTTTTTCTTAACCTAAGTGCAAATTCTATCAACTGCATGACACAACTCTAACCCTTAAACCTTCATCCCTCACCATCACTTGGTACTCCACACTTATAGTTGCTGCCGTCTTTTCCCTTACGAGAAATTATTTCTTCCGAGCCTCTCATTTGTTGGTATTAATTTTGTCAAATTTTGAGGTCAGCGTTAGCTGTTTGTTTCAATTACATCAATTTATGGCGAATTTATTTCACTCAAAACTTTTAATTTCATTTATGGTGCTTTAAATTTAAATATTAGAGTTCAGTGTTGTATATTTGTTATGTTATTTATTTTCTCTATTTTTGAACCCTTGCTTAATGTGTTATTTTTATTTTCGATACATTGTATCTTGCGCATACAAAGATTATTTATAATATTCATCTGATCCTTCTTAAAGCAATTGTATATAACAACTATCATTTGCTGAAACCCAACAGCAAATGGAGATGCATCCCTAAATTGATAAGATATTGACATTAATCAATTTTAATCTATCATAGTGCTATCTAATGGAAAGGGAAATTTTTTTATAAAGGTGTTTATGGTGCTATGGCACTTTTCTTCATTTGGGTATCCGAGTGCATAGTGCCTTAATCTTTGTTACCTCGCATTTACTCTAGTTATAATTAGTAGATGTGTCTGTAGTTTTATCTTTTGGCTCTTATTGGTTCAATATTTTGTTGGCTCAAACCTTAGAGTTATCAATAGATGTGTTTATTATCATTATATGTATTTGTTATCAATAAATATTTCTAATAAACACAAGAATTTAATACTTTGTTGGCTACCATGAATTACACTCTTGCTAAACTTTTTTTTTAGATTGTAGAGATTTTGAGCATCAAATTACTCAGTATTATACATCTGAGAAGACTATGCTCAAGGCATTTCATTTAGGAGTTCACAAGATTCCTAATTGAACTTTTCTGTGCATGATAGGTCCTTAAAACCCCCCATGCTCTCTCTACCTTCTCTTTTGGCAAGCTTGATTTCAATGGTGCGTCCAATGTTTGAATCATTTGTATGCATTAATGCTTACAGAACTTAACTGATTGTTGTAGTATTCTATTGAGCTTTATCATCATGTATGTATCTAGTGTTTTACATAAAAGATGAGTTTGATGATTTACTATGTGTTAGTATAATTAAATGAGTTTACTACAAGCCTTATTGGTTTAATCAATTGTCAAATTTTATAATCTACTGAATTTTATATATGTTGTAGATTGGTTGTTATTTCTTGTATTTCATATGGATTTGCTACCAAATTCCAGAACAAATGATAATTAATTACTTCAATACAAGTTAGCAGAGAGGTTGCTTAATCTTCTAGCCAGCTCGCTATCTTTTAACTTTTGAGTCAGTAGTTCCACTTGTTAATTCTTGTATTTCATACGGATTTGCTGCTAAATTCCAGCCTCATTTTTTGATAAACCTGCTCTGCCATGCTTTAAGATCAGTAATTACTTTTTTAAGTTACTGCATTGCTTTTCTTTACTTTATATTTACTTACTATGTAATGAAATTAGTTCCCCTGCCGGCAATTAGTTCTTCATAGGCTCTAATCAATTGTCAAGGTTAGTATTAAATGTTATTTCACGAGATTCTTAAGAGAGAAAGAAGTATTTTATAGGTCTTCCTCTGTTCTTGATGTATTCAATTCAATCTAATTGAATGAACTTTGGCTTCTCTTTGTTCAGGGACTAAGACTTTTAAAAGAAATGATAAACATCTAATAGGTATGGACTCATGGAAATAAGAATGCATGTATGCTATTTATGGATGAATAATAACTTTATTTTGACTAGTGTAGCTAGATTGTCTTATTTATGGTATGCAATATTGGATTTTTTCTTAGGTGAGATGTATTATGCAATTTAACAGGTGAGATTAGATCTGGGCACGAGCCCATTGACCCGCGAAACCCGTCCATGCCCGCTTTTCATGGGATGGGCTTGGATAAGGTGATTGGTGATTAGGCCCGACCCGGCCCGAACCCGAAGCGGCCCGAGTAAAATATATGCCGGGCTTGGTTTTAATAATAAAACCCAAGCCCGGCCCGTCCGGCCCGAAATAATA
>CATIWQ010223117.1:0-13394 GCA_949673415.1 Euphorbia schlechtendalii | reverse complement strand
ATTTTAATACCTATAATTTTTTTACTTTAATCCATATCAGATTAAAACTGTAAAGGCATCGTTTGAGCTGTTTGCAACATATATATTCTCACTTATAGAGTTAAAGTTTTTCATCCTTCGCTTGAACTACTAATTGTTATGCGGTGTTTTTTTTAAACTTACAATGAGGCTATTTAATGTCCTCCCAGGTGCAAGCTGATAGTGTCAAACTATAATGGTAGATGTGGTTATAATGGAACAGACTGCTGCACATGATAGTGTCAAACTATGGGATTTGCGCAAATTAAAGAATTTTCAGACACTCAGTTTATATGATTCTGAGACACCTACTAACTCTGGTATGTGATTATGGTAATAATGTATTGTCTATGTCTTCTTTTATTTTCAATAGGCTCTTGAAATGCTATTAATCTTAATAATGCAGGCATTGGACAGAATCGCATGAAATCTGTATTAGTAGCTCCCTTCAATCCAAATAATATATTTGTTCCTCCATTTTTAATTTATTTTTCAATTAAATAATTTGCAATGGATATTGCAAGGGTTCAACACTTGCAAATCTGCAAGAAGCTATTTTGCAAGGGAAAGTGCAGTTGCAAATCTGCAACGGAAAATTGCAAGTGAAATCAACTTGCAAAACTGCAACAGAATCTGCAACGGAAAATATTTCTGTTGCAACTTTGCAACGGAATTGAAAATTATTGCAAAGTGATCTGCAAGCGCGTATATTGCAACGGAAGCCATGCCGTTGCAAATCCGTTGCAAAACATCATTTCCATTGCAATTTCCGTTGCAGATCATTGATTTTCTTGTAGTGGAAGTAGATAACAACATAGTAGAAACATGGTAGCTACCAGTTTTCTACCAAAATCGAATGGTTGGAAATTTTTTTTGAAAAAGTATATCACAATGGATGACATTTCGAAGATAAAAATGAGATGAACAAAAAACTCTAAAGCGACATGTAAAAAAATAAACAGTTCAAAAGATAATAGCAAAATAAGATGAGAAAATAGAAAGGGAAGCATGCCATCATCTGTGACATCATCACTTGATAATTAGATAAGAAACGTACGAGTCAAAAAAATCAAACTTTAAATGGTTATGGAATGAAAAAGAATATGTTAGAAGATAAGTTAGTAAATAGTTTACTCAAAGAGGACATTTATAACAATTTATTTGTATATCAGAATTTATCTCATAGAGCATGTCCATGGGGAACCCCTTTTTGGGGAATGATTATTTTAATATTATAACTCTACTTTTTGATTATTTTATTATTATATAAGTATGATGGATTTAATATTTATATATTTTATATTATGGATTTATTATTTGAATATTATGAGTTTAATATTTACTTGTGTATTATATTTTCATTTCATTGTTACTTGTGTATCATATTTTCATCTCGTTTTACTTGTGTGTGTGTGTGTGTGTGTGTATATATATTATATAAAATACAAATTTTAGAAAATATATATTTTATATAAAATACAAATTTTAGAAACTTTAATTCATACCAAAATATAATTAATATGATGTCTTATGGTTTATTGTTGTAGTTGTGTTTCAGCTAGTGTCTTTTAAAAAAAAAGTCATGAAATATTTATTGTCATTGTTGTTGTATTTTATTTCTTTATTATTAAAGAAAGTAATATATTTTTATTATTATATATTATACAACACATTCATGTTAAATAGAAAAAAAATTATTCGTAATAAAATATAATAATAATTAATTAATAAGATATTTTAGTTCACTATATTATAGTTAAGATATAATTTGTTGAATAATAATTAATAGAAGCAGTGTAAAGAAATTAATATAATAATAATAAAATATTATTACTTTATTGGAATCTGAAATAGGGAATGGAAAATGGGAAGATGGTTGGAGCAAAAATACTGTATATCCTGAAAAATGGGATTTGGGGAATAGAAAATTGTTGGAATTGCTCTGAGTTAGAGAGGCACGCCAAAAAACTATCGTAAGACTCCTTGATACAAAATTTTTAACTTTTTTTTATTTGGGAGAAAAAGGATTGTATTAAACTAGAAAAGATGAGCAACGCAAGTAGGGGTGTTAACTAGCCGAACTGAGAACAAACAGACCTAGGCTCGGCTCTGCTCGTGAATGAAAATGTCCGGGCTCGGCTCAGCTCGAAGCTCATCGAGCTTAGAAAACTTCAGCTTGGCTCAGGCTCGTGAAAAGCTCGGCTCGAGCTTGCAAGTTTGTGAGCCTAAACAAGCCTACTTTAGTCATTTAAATTCTTAATTATATTTTTTTAAATACAATATTTTGATAAAATAGAATTCAAATATATGATCCATAAATTAAAATACGGTATGAATCAAAAAAATTTTTGGAATAAACATTTGGTTATATAGGTCATAGAGTCATAGACTACTTAGAAAATACCGATAAACTAAATCAACGATAAAATATAATAATTCTAAAAATTGGAAGGAGAATTCTTTTGGGTATCTTCATCATCACCACCCTGAAATAAATAATAAAATTATATTAAAATCATCATTTCCCTAATAGCTAATTAATGTAAATTAACAAGTATTACTCATTATAATTCTTTTTCACTGAATTTTTTCTTAATATTAATCCACGAAGGAACAAAAAAGAAAATAATAGTACTAAAACTATTGCAAATTAAAAGTTTGCCCAACACATCATCCATGAGCAGCAGTGTACCTATAAATCTAATATATATACAAGCATAAACAAAAAAAAGGCAACATAATATATTTCCAGTTGGTCTTATGCTTATCATGTTTGTCCAAAAGTATGCACATCAATAGAAACTACAAAAAATTAGTTGCCAAAAGGAAAGGTTGAACCTGTCATAGTAGTGCGTAAGAGGAAAGGTGGACAATTGATGTCAAATTCCATTCAAGAAAGTAGCTCACACTGTGAAGAGTGAACAAGAGAAAAGAGCAATGTAGAATTTGAAAAGTCTAGAATAAAAGTAGAAGATGAAAAGTGCAGGAGAAAAGTCATAAATGAAAAGTATATAACCGTCCATCTTTTAGATTTGGGTTAGATATATGATTCATTTTTTAATTAATAAATAACACTTTTGTAATAAACATAGCCCTTAATCATAAAACAAGGTCGAAGCACATTATATTTAAAATTAGATTATATATCCATAAATATAACAACGTATATAATATTATTAATATTATATATACAAGGTAAAAAAATACGAACTGGTTCGCGAGCTTTCGATCCGAACATTAGAAAGCTTGGCTTGGTTTATTAATATCTCGAGCCGAACTCGAGTCGAATTCTGGCCGAGCTTTGATCGAGCTGAATCTCGAACTGTTTGTGAGCCACTGGGCTTGTTAACACCCCTAAACGTAAGTGGGAGGAGAGGTAGTTCATGTCTTCGTTACTTCATCCAAAAAGAGCGATCGTGCCAACGTATGGGTCATAATGTTTGTGTCTCGTTTAACTTAACTAAAGATACATGAATTAAAAGTTCTAGCTAATACTAAACAATCACAAATAAAATCAGCAAAATAAAAGAATCCTTCTTGATAGTCGATGAGAGCGTCAAAGAGAGCCTTGTTGTTAATTTCAATGGTCACATGGGAGAACCCTACATTCTTTAACCAAGATAGCGGTTCCCGAACTTCCAAAGTCTCAGCTTCAAGAATAGAGCAATGTGCTGGGAGGAGACCTGACTTAGCTGCAATAAAGTTTCCTACATCATTTCAGGCCGCAAAGTCAAAGCAAACCATCCCACCATTGTTACACTTTGAGGTATGAGGCATGAGGCGGTTCCCAGTCAGTCATAAGCTCATCCATGGCTGGTAAAATTGCAGCATTCCTCTCTTCCCTGTAGGCTTCGAGAAGTTTTTTCATAATAATTGTTTCAACAAATTTGTATCTTTATATGTCTTTTAATTTTGAAAAGACTATGCTATTCTAATTAGGCAAAATGCATATATCTTGATGTCCAAAATACGTTCTCCAGCAAGTTTCTAGTCTCCGGGATGCGATTTTGCCTACAAAACAAGCCTTGGCTGGAGTTTCAACATTAACACTCCAACAATCAAGTTAGTATGAGATGTAGGAGAGAAAACAAGAGACAAAGAGAATGTATTGAACAAGATACCTGAGAAATGAGGGATAAATGAGGTTTATATAGGGTTTTAGCGCCTATGTGGCGAGCGGGGCCCACCAAGCCTGCTCCTTGTTGGTTGGTCGCCTACTACATGAGGCGCGTGACCAATGAGAGGGTTGTTGTACAAGCTAGGGTTTATAGAGCCGCTCTAAGGATTTGACATGGCCGAAGCCTGGGGAAAACGCGGACAACTTGGCCCTCTCCCTTCCAAGTAAAATCCTCAATGATCCTTTGAGACCACTGGCAAGGGCGCACCTCATAATATGTCAGCTTGGCACGGCCGATGGTTCGCCCAAATTCACAAGACGGACCTCCCTAGGACGGTCTTCAGAGGACTCCGAAGAGGGGCTCGCTCAAGGAAATACAAACCGGTGAGAGGAAATACAAACCGGTGAGAGGGTCGGCTATCAAAGACTTGTCTATTATTGACTGTTATCCTATCTTAACATGTAAATTGTAACCGAATTTTAGTACATTTCTTATTAAATGTATGTTCAAACTTAACATCAATTAAATGTATGTGTGATTGTACAAGATAAACTACCAAACAATATTTGATATACCTAAAACAAAATTAACCTCACTTAATCTATTTTACTTCCTAATGATTTTCTCCGCCCGAAATCTGTCTTATAAGTTTTTTTTGAATGAAAGCAGGAGAATGGGGTTGCTTTGGCATGAGCGTCCCACCTATGTTGGCACCCCCAAAACCAAGACAAAAACTCAAACCCAAAATATATTAAAATAGAAGAAATAAAAGAAACAAATAGAGCTTTTAGTCCGAAAACTGATGATAAATTTGAGAACAAGAAATAATGTATTTGTTTATAATGCATTGTCATTAGCGAAGCTAAGGAAAAAATACCAAACAATATGAGAATTGTGATCTAGACGAAAAACGCGTAAAAAGAAAAATAAAATATTTTATTAATGTAATAACAAACTATGAAAGAGATTGGCTAATTTCGAGTAACAACAATATCACAAACAAGATGCATATTATACTCTTGCACACTATTTGTTTCCAACACAGATAATTATTCTGATCTTTCGTTTCATTAATATGTTGGATCCATTTCGGTCCATCACATATCATTGAGTCCGTCAGCAAAGAGAGAATTAAACATCTCCATTTCATGTTTCTTGAGAACCACACCAATCTCAATACCACCATTTCCATCCCTACTCTCCACCATAGATATCAAAACATTGATCTTATCTATCGATACAAAATGAGATTTCGTTGGCTTTCCCCATCCAAAATCTGGAGCATAGAACCCAAATCGGGGTGAAGCGGTAACCCCAATCATCATGTCAGCAATCCTCTTAATGTTCTCGTATTGTAATATGTCTTCTTTTTCTTGCTCAGTACTAAGATTCGTCACTCTTGTCTCGAGCAGTTTAACCATCTTGCTAAGCTCATTTGCTATAGATGCGATCCCATGCTTTGCTAGAACAGTTTCAGTATCAATCAATGAATAGCTTATCCTAGTACAATTGCCAAAATAATTTTCTGGTAATTTAGGGTTTAATCGAGATCTACAATCTGCTGCAAACCTAAAACTGATTTTCCCCCCTTTCTCTAATTTTTTTGCTTTAACCATGGTGACTATTATATAAGCATATACAAGAACAAATGTTGAAAAATGAATGTTCTTCGAATCGTCTTCGCTGAGGTGCGAAACAACGTTTTTTCGGAGTTTACTTACGTCTTCTTGCGAAACATTAAAATCTGCTCGTGCAAGGTTGTCCATGTCTATTACTACTCGTGGTACCTTTAAGCTTTTCAGGTTTGGATCTGAGATTGACGTCCAGCCGTTCAATTTTAACATATCTAACCCATGTGGATCATGAACAAGGGTTCTATCAAAAACAGGAGTTAGCTCGAGTGGTAACGATGTAGGTTGTTTCCAGTTCTCCTTGCATACATGCGCCCATGATTTCATGAACATTGTGGCACTTTTTCCATCAAACAATGTGTGATGCATAGAGATCCCTAACGAAAAGCCTTGGTTAGGAAAAAGAGTCACTTGAAATGATATAATGGAAGCTTTCGTGTCAGAAATGAGTAACCCGGGGACGTATGCGTGTAGATTAGCTGCTTCACACATAATACCGTGTGTGAAACAATTGAAGTCCAAGTTTGACTCAGCTACTACGAATGAGATTCCGTCGCCTGGAGTGTAGAGAATGAAAGGTTTTGGTGCATCAATAGGCCATACGATGTTTCCTGCTGTAGGAAGAAAGTGGGTAAGAACAAGTGATAGAGAGTGTTTAAATTTAGGAATTACTACCGAGTGAAAGAATGTGTGAGTTGACTCGTATTCGGGGAGTTGGTAGAAATATACATGTTCGGTAGGCATGATTCTGATCCCCATCATGTCAAAATATGTAAGATGGAGAGATGACTCAGAAACAGACGTGGCTGAGTCAGAGAATGGTCTAACTCGGAATATATCAAGTGTCTTAGTAGAATTGGTCATTGTTATTAGGTGTAGTAATTTGGTCCCGATATAGGCGTAATATATATTCTTATTTTGTCATTATTGTCAATTATAAGATGGAAAGCAAACGTTACAACGAAAATAATAATAATCGAGATATATCAAGGTGAAATGCATCATTACCCCCTCAACTTGGCTTCAATAGTTGGATGCCACCTCCAACTTACAAATGGATCAGATACCCCCTTCAACATGGCAAAAGTGAACCACTTAGCCCCCTCAATGCCACATGTTAGAATCTGGTTAGTTTGACTTTTCAAAGATGTCATTTTTCTGATTTTTTTCTCTCCAACCAGAAGTTGACACGTGACATTGAGAAGGGGGGGCGAACTGGTACAATTTTGCCAAATTAAGGAGGGTAACTGGTCCTTTTGAAATTTGAGGGTAGCATCCGACTTTAAATGCAAGTTGAGGAGGGTAATGATGCATTTGGCTGATATCACAATAATCACACCAAAATCATGACAACCTAACTGCCATGTATAATTCATATATCTTGATTAAAGTCGAAGTTTATATAACCCAAGGGTGTGGTCTAATGGCAGAGACTATTCCATCCTTAAATATTTATCAGGGATCAAACTTTAAGATATGTATAAAGCAATCTTAAATTTTTGGACTAGCTTTCTATCCTTCATGTATTTAATTAATGTTCATTTTCATTTCTATTTTCATTCATAATTAATTGATTCCAATTTTTAATTAGTAATTATAATATATAACTTAATATCAAATCTATTAATAAATTTGAGATGTAAATTATAAATTCCTAATTTTGAATCTCAATATTATAATATTTAATAATTCTACACAATATTCATCCTTGAAAGGAAAAATGTCATTAAAACAGAACCGAATTATGAATTTAATCTCATTATTATACTGTATACTCTTTATAGAGCTACAATTAGCATTTTCATTCATTCTCTTTTTCGTAAACATTTGCAGTATCAATATATTTATTTGATCAATTTTTCTTCATTTCGCCCGTGCATCAATTAGAAAAAAAAATCATTGATTAATTTATAAGTTACTCCTTAAGAAGTAAAAAAAATGTAAAGGATAAATCAATGTTGCACCCAAAAGTAACACACCTAGCAAGTATATTAGTGTCTAATTGTAAAGCGACAAGCAAGGGTATCGTATCCCACAGGGAGATCTTTAAGTCAGTTTGTGTTTTTCCTAATAAACGAGCTAATGGAAGTATAGTTGAGTATTCTTGAAATTGGGGGTTTTTCTTAGCGATTTAAAACTAGCTACAATATTTAAAACAGATTTGGAAGTTGATGATTTAAGTTAAATTAATGAAGGGCTCCAGCTCAGTCCATCCTTATGACAGTCTAAGGCAATATTCTCTACTTTCAGTACAAGACCTTGCTTAGCAATCCTATTCCGAGATCTATCAACCTTAAATCCCTAAACTGCCTATTAAGCAAATTTAGTTTCTTACTAAGTTGAACATATTTCACTTTTCAGTCTTTCATATGAACAACAAGGTAGCATTAAGTCTAGTTAAGCATCCATCAAATGGAACCCAAGGCATACAAACATTTATTTTTCAATCTCATGTTAAATATGTGTGTGAAGGTCTTTAATACAGAGTGGATCAGCTTTCAATCCTTACCACTAAGTACTTATGCATGAAAGTGATCAATTTCCATCTAAACAATAAAATACTCATCCACACAAACATTCAAACAAGCAAGGAAAGAATACATTATAGTGGAGGGAAGATCTCCTTAGACTGCCTTTTATAGAGCAAACTGAACTAGATGGAAGACTACTCACTCATCTCCATTAATAGCTCAACCATCAACATTAATGAAGAAAATGAAAAAACTTGCAGAAAGAAGAGAGAAAAATTAGAGATGAATAGTAAATTAGATGGATAGATAATTGATTGTTGGCGGAAAAAAAAGAGCAAAAGGGTTATACCCTTAGCTTTTCCCGCCCAAAACAATAAGCAACGTGGCTCCCTAAGGGCCAAGGGTTTTTGTTCAAAAGCAGCCACAACATACCCACAATGATTTCCAAATGTACTTGCAATTAATATAATAATGCCCACTTGCTAATCAAGTGGGCAACTAGGATTAAAGAAACACAACTAAGTTTTTCCAAAAGCAACCAGAACATTTTAACTTAATCATTTTCCCTCTCCTGGTGACGTCAGCATGGTCTTCTCCTCCTAGTGCAGCCCGCCTTTTCCCATTTTTTTGCCCTTTATCTGCAGCGCCTAGGAGACTTCATTCCTCAATAGAAAACCTGAAATAATTAAAAGACTTCATAAAATCTGCTCATATATATTTAATTTTAACCCGATATTTCCTAGCTTTCGATTACATAATTTGCACCTATCAATCAACCTTTATAAATAATAATGTAATAATTGTTTTATTGATTTTAGTAATTATAAATAATAATTGTACAAAAATAGTAATTATAAATAATAATTGTAATTATAAATAATAATTGTACTAGAAATGGATCATCTTTTTGGTAATGTGATATTTGCTCTCAAATCCTCATCATTTATTAGGTCTTTTGTACTTGCATTTGTGGTTTCAATTTTTGTGTCAAATAATTTGCATGAGATATTTTAATGAGTTTTCGCTACATGGTCGTCTTTCTCAATTGTGAATTCGCTACTATCAACGTTATCGAAACCAAAATAGACATTGAACTAGTTAAGTTAATGGTTCACGGTTCAGGTTCAATCGTGGTTTAATCGTTGTGTGATTTTTTATACAAATATTCAAATAAAAAATATACATTCATTCAACATCAAATGTAACTTAAAAATAAATATAAACCCTTCTAAACCAATAAAATGTAGCTCAATCGGTACACCTCTCAAAGCAGTGGTGGGAAATCATGTGTTTGAAACCCAACCTTTTCAAAAACACATAATTATAAAAAATTAACCCCTATAGATAAAAAAATATTTTACTAAAATAAATATGGAAGAAAATAAAATAATGAAATGTTAATTATATTTTTTTAATAATTTCAAATAATATTTTTTTACCACGAGATGTCCTAAATGGATCCCGACTGTGGGCAGCACCCTTTAAGTCATGTGCACATCAAGCCTAATCCCCGATCACCACTTTGCGGGTACCTCGAAGGGCAAGATGACTGGCTCCAAGATTTATTACTCCAAGAGTTCGATCCTTGATGGATGCTTAAGGATAGACTCGTCCCTACCATGAAATCACACTCGTGGAATTAATTTCAAATAACATTATGATGAGTAAAGAATAGCATTATATAATCATGTATTAAGTGTGCTTCAATCATATAATGAAAGTCAGTTTTTATCAAGGTCTTGTTGGTTTTTAGGTTTTTGTCTGGTAGAAGATCTTTTGCTATCTGTTGATGAAGTTTGGAATTGGCAGGAAAAAATTAGCTACAAGAGAGAGCAATCAAGTGTAAAGCAAGTAGGAGGATGTGATGTGACATGTGCCAGAAAGTTGGGAATGAAAAAGTGAACATTTTGACTTTTGAATATTACAAAAAGTGTTACTTCTAGAATCCTTTTTGTGTAGATGAATGCAAGTTGGTAAGTTGTCATTAGTTTAGTATTTTATTAGATAAAATATCTAGATATTTTGTTAGGATTTATTATTGTAATATTGTCTCTTTCTTTTGGCTATATAAAGTCACTTTCTTCATCTTTTCAACTTGCTCTCCATTTGGGAAAGCTATTTCTTCTTTTTTGTATCTTCTGCTTTCATTAATGGAGTTTTCTTTTATTTTCTTTATTATTATGTGTTGTAAATTTTCCAGCAAGCAAGGTCTTCCTGGATAGGCGGTTCCAGAGACCTTTTAGCAGTGTATGTTATTTACTTAAATCTTATGATGATTGTGTGTTTGAATGTTTATTTCTATTTGAGTTTAGGACCCCAAACTCATGCTTAGTTATGCTATTGAGAACCGAGAGGAGACACAGTATAATGGTATACAAACACACACATGTATGCCTTGAGATTGAGGGGGTGAACATCATTCTACTAAGAGGAGATTAGGATGCATGCTAAGGGCTTTAAACATTGTTTATATGCTTAATTGAAATTAATGCGAAGTATTTAGGTTATTAAGAATTGAGAAAAGACGAATGTTAAATGGCTTTAAAAATCAAGTATGTACCGAGAGGAGATCTCGGGGACAGAATGTTAAGAGACTTTAGATCTATGTTATTAATTAAGTTTTGCATGCTTTGCTTGGAAGGAGACTTTGTACTATCCTATAGGTGGATTAAGCTTGTGTATTTTATCTTTACTTTTCTGCATTTTTTAAGAAGCCTCGTATGTACATAACAAGCTCTTCAATTATATGAAGATCTTTTCTGAACCAATCTACTAGAAAGACCTCTTACTCGTTATGCTTGCTTCCCGTGGAATACGACACTTGCCATTGCCCTTACTACAAACCGACACCTGGTTGGGCGTGGCACATTAATATTTAAACAATATAAATAAACAAAATATCTTATAACATTAATATATCATAAAATAATGAATGCTAATTATATCTAACTCTATGTGTAAATTAAGCTAACCTATAAAATTGTAACTGAAATTTGGTACAATTATTATTAAATGTATGTTGTGGCTTAACATCAATTGTTCTCATGGAACATTAATGTACGTGTAATTTATATTTATATGTTTAAGATACAAGATAACTACCAAACAATATGTAATATACGATAGAATCAACCATCACATTTGAAATCTCAAAAGAAAATATCTTAAAGAAATATACTTGCATTTGAAGATGCTTATATTTTTGTAATAAATTTCACCTCATTTATCTGTTTTACTTTCTAATGATTTTCCTTGCTAGAAAACTTGTGTTTTACAAGCTTATTACTTTCCAAAGATCAATATCCCTCGTGGGAAACTTTGAAAGTGTTTATGTGGTTTAAATTAAAATGTTTCTTATGGGCTTGTAAAATTGTGAGAAAATCAAGGTGGGTTCTTGCGCAAATGAGAGAAATGGCCCAAAGACAGTGCAAATTGTCTGATTTTCCCCTGCGCTGGCGAAACCTAGGCTCGGTAACTTTTTATTATTTTTATGGAGAAAATATTTTTTTATTTTTCAGAAATATTAGTTTATGACTTTTGAAATGCCTTACCTTAAACTGGAGGAATTTAGCTATAGTTAAATTCGTAACAGCTTTTGTGCATTAATGTCCAACAGTTATTTTCCCAACAATTATTACAACTATTTTCCTTTAATGTAAAAAAAACGTTTGTCTTTTCTTATTTCTGCAACAGCTATTTTTTCCTTGCCTATAAATACAGTGCTTATATTTTCTATTTTAGATACTGAAAATTTTCTCTACCTTGAATTCTGGATATATTACACTTCTGTTCCTGTCACCATCTCTTCTTGGGGTGAAGAAGTGATTCAATCTTGGGAGGAACTATTAAGTATCCTTTGAGGACAGTGCCTAGTACGACTCCACTTGCCTAATATCTATTTTAATTTTGCTTTGCTACAACTCGACGTTCTTCCTTGTTCGCTAATTTCAGCTACCATCCCCAACAATCTCAAAGGATAATTCATTATAGCTGGTGCTGGAAATGTTCCTCCTCTTGTGCCTCCAATAGTCCCTCTGGTTGTTCCTCCAGTTGTGCCCCCCATTGGTTCCTGCTCAACCTAAAGGTTCCAGAAATATTCCACTTATTGTTACGCTTGTTTATGCTAAGCCTTTCCTTGATGTGTTAAGAATTGAAGTTTTCAACGGTGACAATTTTAAACGATGGCAGGAAAGATTTTTCTCTCTTCTTAACATGCACGGTGTAGCAACCGCGCTCATAGATGCCGCTCCAACACAACCCCCCTGCTTAAGTTGCTATTTGGGTTTATGCCAACAAAGTCTGTAAGCATAGTATTCACAGTACTCTATCTGGTGATCCATTCGATGTTTAATGCTTTAAGAAAGAGGCCAGATAAAAGAGAGGATGTCTCTGTTAGGGTTTTGTAAACCCTAGCCGCCGTTTGCTTTGTCTGGCCTGATCCTTGGCCGCCGGTCACCTATCTATTGTTTCTAGTTGCCTTCTCGCATTGTTTCTCCTTTCAACAATGGTTTTCTGTCATTCAAACGCTGCTTTTATTGCTGATTATTTCAATCAGGAGCTTTCTTTGCAAACAAGAATTCCAGGACCATCTAGAAGTCAGACGCCTTCGGCTTCCTGCTCAGAACGGAATATAGAAGTCCCAAAAGCATCTTATGCGCAAGCGACAGTAGGTAATTCTGCAACGATTTCTCAGTTTTTTCCCATGCTACGGTCTCGAATAAGGGAGAGTATAAGTCTGTGAAAATATCTCAAGAGATATATGAGAAACGTGTCAGGCTATGCGATTTTTCACTTATTGGCCGTTTAATTCTTCCTAAGGGTTGTCAGCCACGCAAGGTGGAAGACCTTAAGTCTCAGCACTCGAAACTTTGGGAGCTCCAAAGGGATTGGAAACTCATCCCAATTGGTCGGGGTTATTTTCACTTGATGTTGGGGTCGCTTGAAGCAAAGAATAAAGTGTGGAGCAAAGGGAGTATTAATCTTCGGCCTGGAGTATTTTGCCTACAGCCATGGACGGCTGATTTCGACCCGTTTGCTTCTAACACCACTAACGCTCAGGTGTGGGTGAGACTTCAGGGGTTGCCTTGGGAGTATTGGGACCCAAAGACATTAGCTGAGATTGCTAGTTGCTTTGGTATTCTTCTCCGCGTAGATAA
>CATIWQ010223097.1:0-16394 GCA_949673415.1 Euphorbia schlechtendalii | reverse complement strand
GCCAAATCTTTAAGTTCCACGCATCTTTTTGCACCTTTTTCACTCTTTTTTCATAGAATTCCACTTTAGATCATTTTACTCCCAAGATTTACCTAGTATCTCCATTTGCATAAAAAACAACTACATACCACGTGAAATCTTTTATATGAAGTATAAAAATGACTTAATTCATAGTGTTTAATGTGTAAAATTAATATGATATTAAGTGTAATTATACACTTATCAAAGGCCAAATGCATCAACAACTCCCTCACCTTTCATCAATCCACCTACTGCCCTTTATCCTTTTAAAAGGTCCTCGTAGCTCCCTATCCTTTCAAAGTGCACCTCCTGGCTACCTCCATTCGACGTGGCATGCATTGACTAGCCTAGCGAGTGTTAACTTTTCTTCGTCTTCTTCCTTTTATTTTCCTACTAAATTTTTGGGTTTTTCTTTGCAAATTCTTTATTTCAACAAAATGATGACATTTTAACAATTCTTTAGATAAAGATTTTCATTTTTTCATCGGAGGACTTAGATATGCAAAGTTTATCATGTTTCATGAAGTTTTGTAGATTTTTTGTTTTCCGAAAAATTTTCCGTGAAAATTAATGACTTTTTCAGGAAAATCATGAGTTTTCAGGAAAATTAATGTTTTCTCGTAAACTCATCATTTTCCGGAAAAAAAATTTAACTCATTTCTTTCATTTTTTTCATTTCCTTTCTCCTTCTCCCAATAAAACCAAAAATAAAAGAAATCAAATGACATTTATGTAGTTTCTAAAATCTATATATGTTTGATGATGAAATTGATGTTTTGATTTGGATTTGAGAAAAAAGTGGGTTGATGAAGAAGATGATGAAAATGCTAATTTGAAAAATTAAAGGGTTATAACAGAATTATTTTGGGGACTTTTTCGTAACTTTTACCCTTAATGACACGTGTCAGGATATTATTGGGTTGACTTTTCAATCTTTTGCCAAGTATGGGCTTGTGTATCTCATTCTCCAAGTTGATAGTGGTTTATTATATTGAGGGAGTCGGAGGTGCACTTTTGAAAAAAGGAGAGGGAGCTACGATATCTTTTTGAAAGGATAGGGTGGTAATAGATGGATTGGTGAAAGGTGAGAGAGTTGTCGATGCATTTGGTCCAATATAAAAGATTTACATCAAAAGACCCAAAGTGTAATAAAACAACAAAACTAGTAGGAATCAGGTTAGAACATAATAGGATAACATAAAAATATTAATTTTTATTAATATTGATAAAAAATGAGAGAGTAACTAGAAATAAAATAAGAACTGGTAGAATCAAGTAGCTACCTAATAGGAACATGGTTTGAAAGTATAAAACAAAAAAAATTTAACACTTTAATGCAAAATAAACTAGAAAACCTTATAGACATGTGGTAGTCATCTGGTAATAATGACATTAGTATCAAAATACAATGAAAAACAACAACAAACCAACAATATAAATCTTGAAAACTTCAAAAAATTAAAATCATAACAATGACACAACAATCTAAAAATAGAAGAGATTTACAATGAAACATCACCTGTAGCATCATAAGCACAAGCACACAAGAGCATGTCATTATAACATGTCTTCATAACTATGGCATCTACAACTACGACATGCCTGCAATGTTGCCAACCCTGATTACATGCATGCAACGCAATGAAGAAGTACTTAAACTTACTTCCATCCATTACAAGGTTAAGAATGGAAGCAGGATTCGATTTCTGAATCATGAACATAATATTAGGCAATGTAATGTAAGATTCAAATGTTTTCCCTCTAATTTAGTGCTTTTTCTCTAGCAAGTCACGATTTCTAATAATTGATATTTGCATCTAATCTTTACCTCACATTGTTGACAATGTCTACTAGATTGTAAGTCATCTTTTCATTCAAGTATGATTTCTTGATATACTTGGCAATCATGGCTCTCTTTACTTGCCTTTTCTCACTATTCCTCAAGTCAATATTGCAAGTGTGTTCTCCATAGTACTTTCTCACTACAAAGCTCCATTATTTTACCACTTTGATGATCTAAAAAACCATGAATAGTTTACATCCATGCACTTTAGATAATACTACTCCGCACATGATTTTTGAACTTTGAATTGGAAGTTCTTTTTTAAGGGAATAAAAGCTCATAGCATCCTTCAACACCAATTTAAATCCTTAAAAACTTATTCAACCTTCACACAATCAATCGCAGATTTAGAAATCTTGAACATCTTCTTCAATCATATCTTGATCCACTAAGAAATTTATACCCTCTATATTAATATTCTCAATGAAAAGATCATAATCGTTAAAAGAATATGGAACAACATTAGAACTTGAAGTCAAGCATCTAATTCCATCTAATTATCAATTTGTTCCACTTATATCATGGAGAAGTCATGCTCTTGTTCTACTTCAGAATCTAAAAGGAAAAAGGTGTAAAATACCACTTCACGAGACAATAAAAAAAAGAAAATAAATGTGCCAAGAATTTGGTAGATACATGGAGTAACCAGATTTGAAAAGCATGGATACAAAAAATTGACACATAAATGATGCAAAATCAACACTAAACAAAATAAAACATGAATAGAGACCATAAATACGTAACTAAACAAATTTAGAATCAATTAGAACATATTTAAAAATAGACTTGTATAAAATATACAAGATTTATATCAAAAGAGCCAAAGTGTCATAAAACAACAAAACAACATAATAGGATAGCATAAAACCTTTAATCTATTATAATATTGATACAATAATGAGTGAGTAACAAAAAATAAAATAATAAGTGATAGAATCAAGTAGCTTCCTGGTATATACATGGTAGGAAAGTAGAAAACAAAACAATTGTAACACTTTTAATGCAAAATAAACTATAAAACCAATATAAGATGACTAGAAAACAAACAAGTATGAAAACAACTTAAAAGCACATTACAACTTATTTTCAAACATAGTTGAAGAACATAATAGAGATTTAGATTAAAAAAAAAAGCAAATTGTTTAATAAAACAACAATATATGGTAGGAAGCTGGTAGGAAAATGGTAGGGTAATAGAAAAACACAACTTAAATATAAAAAACTAATACAAATCATGAAAAGTAAAAAAATGACAAAACACAAATGTGTTGCATCAAATAGCTACATGATAGGAAACAGGTAGGAGAGAAAAAAACAATAATAAGTTCACAAATAATCATATACCTTAAACAAACCCGATTCATACCAGATGTAAAATAATAATTTCAAAATTTGAAAAATAAGAACGAAAAGCATAGATTACCTCTAACAATAGCAAGAATAACAACAAATTTGGTAATACACAAAGGATAATCATTGAGAAGCACATTTCGAGATTTACATGAAACAAAAAATAGGAAGAAACTCTCACTATTGATTTTCATTGCAAGATCTCTAGCAGAAACATGAAATTCAATTTTCAAAATCTTCTAGATTTTGATCTATGCTCAATGTAGAACCCAAGTTAATAGTACTTCATAGTACTTACTAGTTTTGGAAATAACAAACTGACTAGGATAGTGAAATTAATTGGGTACTAAGTAGACTATTAATTAATAAAGCTAACTTGAGTTTATTCAAGGGAGAATAACTCACTATTGCTGGATGATTAATTAAGTTATGACTTAGAGTAAGAAAAGATGAGTCTATTCTGAGTACTACATAGTTTAGAATTATGTCACTCAGCTCGTGCTGAGTTCCTATGTTTATTTAATTAAATGCAAGTTCTTTTTGACACGTAGGGACTTAATGACACATGTGCGACTAACGTTGTCTGTGATGGAACAGAATATTCTTTTGGTGCTTTTCAGGATAAAAGGTGCTGAAATTAAGAAAGATTTATGTGGTCCTCACAATGTCAAAAATGTCAGTACGGTTGTCAAAGATTCCTCGCTATAGTGCAAGTGAATGGAATTTCTGTTATGCGCCGCGTCTCAAGTGTCTCCGCGCGATTCTGCCAATGTCAGCAAGGTCATCCAATGGGAAGATTCCACGTTGCAATATAGCGCGCCTCTCTCAAATCCATATTGCTTGAAGACAAATGAGAATTTGTAAATGGAATTTTATCACGCCTCAACGTTCAAATTCCTATCTCTAAATGTCTTGGAATTTGTCTCCAACAGGAAAATTCGAAAGATTGAAAAAGATGAGAAATTGAAGATCAGCGATCTTGTAAAGTTTGCAACGGTTACTTGTCAGAGCTTCGAAGTATAAACAGAAGACTGGAGTAGATGTTCAAACTTGGTGAATCACCTCAAATTTCTTATGAGCTAAATTGCAGCTCAAATTACTCTAGCTTCCAAAGAAATTTGATCGTAAGCAATCAGCAAACATCAAAAGTTCTTATCTGTTTGTAATAGAGAGAAATAGCTTAGATTAACATTGTAAGGATTCAACTGTTCTATAAGTTGAATTCAGTTCTCTTTTGTATATTAATCTGAGTGTCAATTTGGGAAGGATACCCAAACTGAGTTGAGTGGTAGTTAGAAAGGAAGGTACTTTCTGTAATCTAGTTTACCCATTGTAAAGGCTTCTCCACCTATTGAAGGAACGAATCACTAGTGGATTAAAGCTCGGAGATGGTATCCGAGGATTGGAGGTAGGGTAGGGGCTGAACTAGGATAAATCTCGGGTGTTGACGTTCTAACTTTAACCATTTAGCCTTGTCAGCGAATTTCTCATTCATCTCTCTTGTTCGCATTCTTGATTGTTATCCAATTTATGCTGAGTAAGTTTTAATCATTTAAGATTGCAGATAAACTATGCTAGCAAAGCTAAGCAATTTATAAGTTTTTATATCACACTCAGCACACATACTCAGCACGGATATAAAAACTGAACTTGGCGAACAATTTTTGAAAAATCTAAAAGTAACCAAGATATCGCATTCCCCCCCTCCTCTACTATTATTTATAGCCTGTTTGCAGACCAACAAGTGGTATTAGAGCAATTGCTCAACTTTGAGACTAATCGTCTTTGAGTAAGATCCATAAATGGCGTACAACAACTATGGTTTTAGTTCCAGCCAGGCAGTTCTCCTTAAAGAGGGAATGTCTGTTACTAGACCACCTCTATTCATCATTACACTTTCTAGAAAAATATAATGAAAAATTTCATCCAGTCACAAAGCATGTAGGCCTGGCTCGCAATTGAGCTTGGTCCTAGAGTTCCCAATGTTGTGAGGAACGGTGTGCGTATGCTAGTAGAACTAGAGGACTACGACAATGCTGACCTGAGGCTTTTCAAAGAGAATGCCATAGAGATTAATTACTTACATTGTGCGTTAGATCTTACTGAGTTCAACAAGGTCTCAAGATGTGAAACTGCACAGGAGATCCAGAAGAAGCTAGAGATTACCTATGAAGGGATCGACAAGGTCAAGGAGTCAAAGATCAATCTCATGTTAAGAGAGTATGAGATGTTCTTGATGGGTGCCAGCGAGGGTATTCAGAGCATGAATACCAGGTTCATTAACATTATTAATGAACTGAAGAGGTTTGGAAAGGAGTTCATCAACGAGGATCTCATGAAGAAGATTCTTCACACTCTTATAATAGAGTGCGATTCCAAGAAGAGCGCTATCGAGGAGGCTCATGATCTTAAGACCTACAGCTATGATGAGCTGATAGGCACCTTACTAACTCATGAGATGTCTCTGAGAAAATATTCATATGACACCAAGAGGAATCGAGGAAAGGAGGGCAAAGCCATTATCCTTAAAGCAGATTCATTTGATGAGTTCACTAGCTACGACTCTGATGAGTAAATGGCCCTTCTGACCAGGCATTTGAAATGCTTCATTAAGAAGGACGGGAAATTCAATAGCAAGAAGATGTTTGCCACTAAAATCAAGTCAACTCAACACCAGCATGGGCCTGAGGAAGGACTGAAGATGGAGCATAGCAAAGATATCAAGTGCTTTGGCTGTGGAGAGAAAGGCCACATCCAGTCAAGTTGTCCAAAAGCGACGAAGGATGGGTTTAAGAAGGGGTTCTCCAAGAAAAATGAGGTACTTGTTGCCACTTCGAGCGACTCAGAAGAATCTTCATCATCTGATGAAGAACCTACTAATTTGGCCAACCTTTGCTTGATGGCCATAGAGAATAGAGGTGAAGGCTCAGCATCTACCTTCGGTAGAGATCATACCGTTGTCAACTCTGAAGTTGAGTGTGATAAAAGAAAAGCTCCTCAAACTAAGGTACATTCTGAACTTCCTTTCTCCATTGAAGAATTCGCCCAAGCTCTCTTTGATGTCATGAAACTGACTAATAAGTCAATGAAAAACATCAAAGAGATAGTGAGGAGAAGTGATGATTTGGAAGATACTAATGCTTCCTTATCACTTGATATCCACTTTCTTCAAGAAAAAGCTGAATATCAAGAATGTTCTATCAGTAAGCTCACTAAGCAATTAGATGAGTTGATAGCTGAGATAATGGCTTTAAAGAAGAAAGAGGTTCCTCCTCCAGCCAACAATTAAACTCAGATTAGCCAAACTCATAATTCTAAGAGGAAAAATTCCTCTAAAAAGAAGAAAGCGAGCAGCCCAAACCAAAAATGGTGTGCGGTTTTTATGGGAAAGCTGGACATGCCACAGTTCATTATCGGTATAAAAATGGTTATGACGTGTACGATTAGTCAAACCTAAGCATTGCTAACAAAGGAGGACCCAGCTCGAAAGCATGGATACCTAAGAAAACATGATTATTTTACTGGTGAGCCTCAGATTCGTTGACGACTCTTGAATGTGGTATTTGGATAGTGAATGCTCAAGGCATATGATGGGAGATGAAAATCAGTTCATCTCATTGGAGCGTAAAAGAAATGGAAGTGTCGGTTTTGGGGGTAACTAGAAAGGGAAGATTGTAGGCTGTGGCACTGTTGGTGTCTCTCCTTCAATCGAGGAGGTTTCTCTTGCCAAAGGTCTGAAGTTCAATCTGCTCAGCATAGCTTAGCTCTGCGACAAAGGTAGGAAGGTTATGTTTGACTCACCAGGATGCTCAGTAATTAACTGTAAGACTAACTCGACTATACTCTTTGCTCCCAGGTTAATAATGTCTATATGATTGATTTATCCCCTTGCTCCACTAACATTTGTCTTGTATCTAAGGAGGATAATTTGTGGCTATGGCATAGAAGGTTGGGTTATATTAATATGAACATTCTGTCCAAACTGGCCAAAAAGCAATTAGTTGTGGGTTTACCCAATATCAGCTTTGAAAAGGATAAACTATACTCTGCTTGTCAGCTTGGTAAGATGGTTAAGAAATCATTTAGATCAATAGATCATGTAGTAACCAAGCAACCATTGGAGTTACTCCACCTTGATCTTTTCAACCTAGTTCAGCCTATGAGTTTGGGTAGTAAGAGGTACTCATTGGTGGTAGTAGATGACTTCACGAGATTCACATGGCTAGTCATGCTGAGTAGTAAAGACGAGACTTATGAATCTTTTGTCAATCTTGGTAAATGGATAATGAATGAAATTGGAGATAAAATCTGTAGAATCGGAAGTGATCATGGACGTAAATTCAAGAATTTCCATTTTGAAGAATTCTGTTCAACGCATGGAATTGACCACAACTTCTCTTCTCCTCATACGCCTCAACAAAATGGGGTTGTAGAAAGGAAGAATAGAATAAAAGTTGAGATGGCTCAATCCATGCTGAGTGATAACAATCTACCAAAGTACTTTTAGGGAGAAGTTGTTAACATAGCCTGTTATATCTTGAATCTGGTTTTAATTCGCCCAATTCTTGAGAAAACACCCTATGAGCTTTCGCGAGGGTGTAAGTGTTATATTCTTAACACCAAAGAGAAATTAGGAAAGTTTGATCCTAAGTCTGATGAAGGTATCTTTTTGGGATACTCAACTAATAGTCCAGCATATAGAATATATGTCAAGCGTAATGGCCTTTTAGAGGAGTCTATGCATGTAGATTTCGATGAAACTAACATTGTAGAAAGATATCCCTCTGATGAAGGCGAAGGAGTCCCTCAGATTTCAAATCAACTCAATATGCCACAAGCTATGCTACCCAACTCAGCATAGGAGCCCCCATGTAAGGAAGCCAAAGATGACGATGATGATCTTTCTATCAACTTCAATGATGGTGGAGATCAACATCCAACTCAGTATCTAGTTGTCGATCCTCCAACAGTTGACCCGAGTCTTCCAAGAGAGATTAGAGTTCATTGCAACCATCCACTAGACAGTATAGTTGATGATGTTCATAATCCTGTGATGACATGAGGTTAGCTCAGTAGGATGATGAGTCATCCAGCCTTCATTTCATTGATTAAACCCAAGAAGTTTGAAGTTGCAGAATGAGATGATTATTGGATGATCGCAATGCAAGAGGAATTGGATCAGTTCAAGTGCAATGATGTTTGGGATCTAGTTCCTAAGCCTAAAGGGAAATCAATTATCGGTACCAAATGGGTTTTCAAGAACAAGCTAGATGAAGATGGCATTTTTATCAGGAACAAGGCTAGGCTTGTTGCTCAAGGCTACAATTAGCAAGAAGGAATTGACTATGATGAAACCTATGCTCCAGTAGCCCAGCTCGAAGCCATTCAAATCCTTTGTGCCTTCACATCTCATATGAACTTCAAATTGTTTCAAATGGATGTCAAAAGTGTTTTTCTAAATGGATTCATTTAAGAAGAAGTCTATGTTCACCAGCCTCCAGGCTTTGAATAAGCTAAGAATCCTAAGCATGTCTTCAAACTGAAGAAAGCTCTTTATGGATTAAAGCAGGCTCCAAGAGTTTGGTATGAGAGGTTGACCAATTTCTTTATCAGCAAAGGCTATGAAAGAGGGAAAGCATATACAACTCTGTTTATTATCTGAAGGAAAGATGTTTTGCAAGTCCAAATATACGTTGATGATATTATATTTTGAGCAACTGTTGAGAAGCTGTGTAAGGAATTCAGCAAGCATATAAAGAGTGAGTTTGAAATGTCTATGATGGGAGAGCTTGATTTCTTTCTTGGTCTTCAAATCAAGCAAACTGAGGATGGAATTTTCATTAGTCAATCCAAGTATGCAAAAGAAGTCCTGAAGAAATTTGACATTGAACATTCGAAGCCAATGTCCACTCCTATGGCTACATATACTATCTTGAGTAAAGATGAAGCTGGTAAACCAGTAGAGATCAAATTCTACAAAGGAATTATCGATTCTCTTCTTTATCTCACTGCTAATAGGCCAGACATACAGTATGTTGTGTACTATTGTGCTCATTATCAAGTTGATCCTAGAGAATATCATCTAGTAGCTGTGAAGAGGATTCTCAGGTTCTTGCAAAGCTCAATTGAAGTAGGTCTGTGGTATTCTAGTAGTTTAGTTTTCACTCTTAGGGGATTCACATATGCTGATTATGGAAGAGACAAACTCTACAGGAAGAGTACAACAGGAGGATGTCATTTCCTTAGAGAGTGCATTATCTCTTGGTACAGTAAGAAGCAAAATTTCATCGCACTGAGTACAGATGAAGCTGAGTACATGGTAGCAGGAAGTTGCGTAGCACAACTACTTTAGATAAAGCAGCAACTGGAAGATTATGGTATCAAGTCTAATTATCTCGAAGTTATGTGTGATAACAAGAGTAAAATTGATTTATCCAAGAATCCAGTTCAGCATGGGAAGATGAAGCATGTCAACATCAGGCATCACTTCATTAGAGATCATGTGCTACAAGGAGATGTCAAGCTGGAATATGTTCCATCAGAGGAACAACGTGTTGATATATTCACCAAGCCATTACCAAAGGAACAATTTTGTGTGCTAAGGTAATTGATTGGTATGGCAAATCCACGATGAAGTAGAAGGATGAAAATCTCAAAAATTTAGCTAAGTGTTGGAGATCAATCATGAGATGACATGTGGATAACACCGTCAAGTTTTGAAGAAATGGCGTGAGTTACTGTTCGCGGTTAAAATTCAAACCTTTATGTTTTCAAAATTCACATGCTTGAATTAGAAACGTTTTCATCAAAACTCACTATTTTACTAAGGCATTTCATTAGATTTCAATTACAACATTCATTTTCTATTAGAAGCTGAGACCGTAACACGTATTAGGAGAGCTGAGATTGTCTATATAAGTTGAAAAGTTGAAAGAAATGGGTCACTTGCTTTCTTCGAATTTGAATCAACAAAGCATTCGAACCCTAATTTCTTCTTCTTTCAAACCTCTCTCAAAAATCTCTAAAATTACGAAAACTAAAACCACCTTCAGAATCAAGACTACCACCCCCATGAAGATTGTGCTGAACAACCAAGGAAAGACGAAGAAGATAACTCTTGAAGCAGGAACCCGTCTTGACAAAATCGAGTGGGAGGAGAACTTGGATTTCGGTTTAGTTTATGAAGTAAACTATGAGGGGCTGTTACTGAACAAAACCATGCACCAGGTTATCAAGCAACAGCACCTCAGCTTGTTTCTCAAGATGGAAGGTCCAGCTATCTCAAAACTCAATAGAGCCTTTTACACTCATGTGTATGCAACTGAGGGCTTTAATGATGTACTATTGATGTACTTTAAAGGCAGATTCACTCTTATCTGCTCCAAGCTGATAGGGAGCATCCTCAATATGCCTCACTCAGGCACTTAGCTTCGCAGATCCGGTAATGAAGACTCTGTCATCATTCCTGAAGATTGGGAACTCCTAACCAATTATGTATCAAGGGAGATTACTACCAACGAAATGTCAGGGATAGCAAGAATATGTCATGAGCTGGTAGTGAAGCTACTGCTACCCAAAATTGGCTCGTTGACTAACTGTACTTATTTTGAACATTGTGTGGTCTACCATATGGTAGAGGGTAAGAAACTGGATTGGCCTATGATGATTCTTCATCACTTGACAAAAATCACTACCGTCTATCACTATGGTTACCTCATAACTGATATTATGAGGGTGGTGAAAGTCAACATGGGCAAGTTTCTGGGGGAGTCCGGTAACTCAGTTTTGCCATTGATAAGAACACTTGAAATGTCTCACTTCAATAAACTGGCTTACAATTAGGTCCATGCTAGGTACACCAAGGCCCAACAGAAGTGTAAGTAGAAGTGAGTATCAACAGTATTGCCTGAGGACATCAACAAAGTGGACGAGGATCAGTTCATGGTGGACTTTGAAGAGGATGCAAACTTTGATGAAGTTCCCATCTCCAGCATACTGGAGAAGATTCTGATAAGTGTATAGTTACACTTATAATCATGATATTTTTACTTATAAAAAAATATGGTTTAGAGTCATTTTATACTTTATATAAAAGATTTCACGTGGTATGTAGTTTTTTTATGTAAGTGCAGAAACTAGGTGAATCTTGGGAGTAAAATTATCAAAGATGGAATTCTATGTAAAAAGAGTGAAAAAGGTGCAAAAGATGCGTGGAACACAAGGAATTGGTTTAGGATCGAAGTTGTCAAAGATCAGTTAAGTTGCAAAGAAGAATCATGAAGAAAAATATAAGTCGCAACCATGTCACGATCATGATTCCTATTCATGATTGGACAAGTCACGCTCGTGACTAGCTCTTATGATCATGACTTATCATTCTTCATAAGCAGTAAGTTACCGACTATTGTTCACGATCATAACATGCATATCGCGCTCGTGACTTGTGACGATTTTTTGTCAACTCTTCTCAACTACCAACTGTTAGATAAAAATGATTAACCACCATCAGCTGTCAAATGAAAAGACACCTTTTGGAAGTAGACCAATCACGAAAAGGTGCCTTTCCATTGTAGATGAGGATGAAACCTTGCATCCAATCGCATTGAAGTGATGCAATGCTTCGCCAATGGACAGGACTCTTTGTTTGGATAGACACAACCCTTCGCACTCTATAAATAGGGTTCAAACTTAACCATTTTCGTGTGGTGGATGATATACGATGATAGTTGAAAACATGTATGCATGGATAGAGAGTGAAAATTGTCTAGATTTTGCTACGTTCAAAGTGTTAGTGAGAATAATATATAAGTGATTCGATTCTTATTTCGATCACCATATTTCTCCACAAATTCGAGTGATTGTTGTATGAGTGTAATTTCAAAGCACTTATCAATAAAATTTTCTATTCTTCAACATTCATTTATTTGATATTCACAAAGAATAGCATTCTAGTGAAGGTTTTGTACGAGTCGAGACCGAATTCAAAGTAGACGCAAGAATTGATGGAATTGACGACTCCCATTAAAAGAGTGGATATGGTTTGATCAACTTTAGCTTTCACTTGCATACCTTACAACTTTACTTTGTTTTCTACTTATACTTTCTATTTCGAAGTTTATGATATGTTTATGTGTCAAAACGAGTATTTCATCTTGCGTCTCTTATATTAATAAAGTTATATGCTTTTGAGTTAATTTTAAGAGTGATTTCAGGGTTAACAAGATTGTATATAATCACTGGATCTGTGATTATAACAATGTTTAGTGAGCCAACATTTTTAGAGTGGTAACTTACTAAATATGGCTATGTGAGAGCGACCCGTACTAAGCATAGTAATATTGGTATCCAGGTTTTTATAAATGTCATAATTAGTTTACCCTAGATTTAGAAAAGTCATTTCATGTGTTGCTCTGTGGTGAATTATTGAATATTTAGGCATCGAGAACCGTGTTTGTTAAAGTTATCTAGTGTACAAAATATTCTTGATGATTTTTCATGTTTTTCTCTACTATACCTGCTCTTAGGGAATATTTATATAGTTTACATCTTCTCTAATTTGTTCATTTATCTAATCATCTTTCCACAATTTCAAAACCCTGTAATTTATTTTATTTTCTTTTGTTCCGTAACTCTAGTTGGTCTTTAGAACCGAATTCCTTCCCTGTGGGATCGATATCTTTTAAAACTACATCGCAACTATATACTTACAGTTATCATCATTTTTCTATTTGATAAGCAAACTAACAAGACCTATTCGTATTTAGAACTTTTATCTTATCAGTAGAAAAGTGGGGGAATAAGTTTTTGACACCGTTACCAGGTATAAGTTTTTCGGAACGAGTATAGTCAAAATCTTACGAACAAGTTTTTGACGCCGTTACTGAGAAAGGCAAGTGCATTCTAGAGATAAAATTACTGGAGATTATGGTGTGTTTTCCAATTATATCTATTTGTTTATTTCCTAAACTGTATAATTTGTCTATCCTAACTTGGATGTGTAAAGAATATGAAATAATCATCTTGGAGGTGATACGTCATATTATTACATCTGAATTCTCGATAAATAGAAGATTTTCTTCTATTTTGCCTATTCAAGTTCGCGACTCCATTTCATGCTCGTGAATCCCTTAACAAAACTTTCTATTTCTCAAATTTTGTAAGTCACGATCGCTACATATAGTCACGATTGCGACTTGTGCAAAAACTGCAGTAATTTAGTAGTTATTTGATGGTTATTCCTCCAACCTCTATAAAATGATGTGCGAGTGCTCATCATTTCTCACTTCTGAAATCTGAATATTTCTTACCTTTTCAATCATAATTCAGTTCCCAATTTGAAACCATCCCATTTCTTTTCAAAATTCTTTCACTTCAACATGGTTTTAACAAATAAATCGAATCTAGTCACTCCCTCGAATTTAAAAGAATGGTATAAGGCACCATTTCTGATCCATTCTCGTGAAGAAGGAGATAGTTTTGAGATAATCAAGGATGCTAAATACAAAAGTTCCTATACCATTCATAGGAACAGTTTCATCAATCTTGGGGTTTATGACAAGGTAATGTACTATCTCAGAATTCTGAACTTTGTCATTTATTCAAACATGTCTCTGGGGAATAGTGTGGAAAACTTTATGGACATGTTGGTAACATTGGTATGGAAGAACGATAAGAAGAACTGCTTGGTTTATCGTCATCATGGAAAAGAATCCAAGTTGATAAGGAAAGCACTAGACAAATATATGGGATTTCCAAAGGATTGCTACAATAAGATGCTTCCAGAATGGGATCCTTTACCAACATGGAACCACCTGACTTGCCAAATTGAGTTCAAACAAGCATCCACCTATAGCCGATGGATTCGAGATCCTTATTTGCTTGCATTGCACTTTTACTTAAGTGGTGCATTGTTTGGAAAGTCAAAATTCGATCTTGTCATTCCTAAAGAATTGTTTGTGATTGAAGCAATTTGGAATGGCACACTGTGAGCATGGGATTCTGTACTAGCTCGCGCGTTCAATGATAACTGCTTTTCGGGATATTTATCCTCGAATCACACAATTTTCGACTGTCCTTGATCTTCAAATAGGAGTTCTCCTTGTTAAAAGTTATGTTTGGGACCCTAAATAAATATTTAAATACTTAAAATATTTTTAAGGGACATAAATAAATATTTCAGGGTCCAAAATAATTTAATTAAACCATTTTACATTTTTTTATTATTTCAAAAATTAATAAAAAAAAAGTTAAAAAATAAAAAAATAAAAAAAATAATAAATTAGAGGGAATGACCCATGAAAATCATATTTTCATGGCCACCCTCGTCGGCAAGGGTGCATAACTCCATGGCAAGGCTGCCACCCTCGTCGGCGAGGGTGCATTACTCCATGGCAAGGCTGCCACCCTCGTCGGCGAGGGTACTTACCTCGCCGGTGAGGCTGCCACCCTCGCCGGCAATGGCAGGACCCTCGCCGGCGAGGGTGCCTACCTCGTCAACAAGGGTGTGACCAAAAAATCGAAAAAAAAATTCCCTGAATTTTCAATTGCAAGGGAGCTCGAAAATTCAGAGAAAATTATCTTCTTCAGATAAAAAAGCACAGATAAAAATACTTTCTTTTTTTCTATTTTTTTCTTGGATCTAAAATACATTTGGATCCCAAATTTCTTCATCTTAAAATCAAATTTCTTCATCTTTTTTTCTTCAAATATCCTTAGATATTCTCGAGTCTAAAACAAATTTAGAACCCGAGTCTGATTATCTTTTTGGATTAATAAACACTTATTTTTCCAATTAAACTACAATTAACTACAAAAACGAAAGAGGAACACTCCTGGGGATGGAACGGATACGCCGAAGTGGATTCATACACAAGGGTATGCCTCTGAGTTCCTAGAACTGCGAATTCCAAGCTCATCATCTGCTTCATCTTTTTCTGATTTTATTTGTAGACTTAGGAATATTTTTTTTATTTCTTTTTATGTAAATAATGTTGTAATTCTCTTCTTCATCTTTATTTCTTTTCTTTATTATTTTTAGAATACCCCAATGAAGGGAATTAAAATTATTCTCGGATAATAGACCTCACCTTTAGCTATGCTGTCATTTTCACTAATATAATTGACCAACGTACGTGTAAATAAAAATGAACTATTTTTATTTAAAATAACAACTTAAATCGTCGATGTTTTAATTAGGCCACACAGGCCTCGCTAAAATCAAATCGAACATATGTGCCATATTTTGTGCTAACCTCTGTGGATGCAGGTTAGATGTATGCCTAGGATTTACTTTCCTGTGGTATTGCATATATTTTTACAGAAAATGTAATTAATAGGGTAGCGGGCGGTTGCATCCCCCGATTTTTGAAAGCCTTGTAATTTGTATTTTTCGCATTTATTTTCCACATTTACTTACTGCTTTGTGGATGGTTTGTTATTCCTCTTTGTGGATGGTATATTATTTTGCAATACGTGAATCATGCATATAAAGTCTAAAAAGGACCTAAGTGTGAATATGCATAACTAAGAAAATATGGTTTTCTGTAGATGTAATATAATGTGATCACTTAAGAAATAAGCAACTTATCCCTGACCCGAATCTCTATGTCTTAGTGGGCCGTCCCCAGACGTTAAGCCTCACAAGGCTCTAATTCCTGGAAAAAGTTAATCTAGGTGGCGACTCCACACTAAGAGACGACGGATTCGGGTTCGAACCGATGTAAGACTTTTTTTGCTCTCTCTTTCAAACACTTTTCTGGGTCCCCGACCCGGTGCACCTTTTTCAAACAACCCAGTGGACTACATCTATCATCTCCGCGTGCTCTCGGCCCACCGCTCCGTGTCGCCCGCTCACAGTGGCGACACCGCTGGGGATTTTTCTAAAAACTTGTTTTTTCAAAGATTTTAGATTTTGGATAAGTGCCGAAAATTATTGATCACATTATTCTGTTTTCTCTTAATTATAACATATTCATAATAACGCATTGCAATAGAAGGGATTAGCCTGTAAGTCTAAGGTACCCCCATTACCGCAAAGCTCTCTCTTGTACTAATCTGCCTCCTTGAGAAAAGATAGTACTCGAGCGGGTGGAGCACTTGTTGCCATATCGCATGTACCTCCCTTAACCCATTTGGGGAGAGGCTTGGAGTGTATTTTAGCGCAACAAGAACCTTCTACATC
>CATIWQ010223087.1:0-20268 GCA_949673415.1 Euphorbia schlechtendalii | reverse complement strand
GATTTAGATGTTTGTCCTTCAAGTTCCATTGTTGTTCCAGATTCTTTTAATGATCATGATGTTTACATTGAGAATATTACCAACATGGCTATGGAGAGGATAAACTGCTTGGTGGATCAAGATTCTATTGAAGAGGATGTTCAGGATGTTGAGATCTCTGAATCTGCGATTGATTGTGTTAAGGTTAATAAGGTTTTCAAGGATAAATCGACATTGAAGGATGTTATGAACTTTTATGCCATAAAGAAGAACTTTCAATAGAAAGTACAGAAATCATGCGCGAAGCAATACTATCTTAATTGTGTTGATTTAGAATGTTCATGGCTTTTTAGATCATCGAAGCAGGAAAGCAGTGGAGTTTTTGTAGTGAGAAAGTTTTGTGGTGAACACACTTGCAATATTGACTTGAGGAATATTGAGAAGACACAAGCAACGAAGATTGTGATTGCCAAATATATTAAGAATTCTTATTTGAATGGGAAGATGACTTACAATCTGGTTGACATTGTTAATGATGAGAGGAATGAATTTTAGTGCGGTTATCAACTATCAGAAAGCGTGGCGTGGCAGAGAAGAAGCACTGAAGTTGATTCGAGGGACAGCATTTGGTTCTTACAGCACATTGCCTAGTATCATGTTCATGACTCAGAAAACAAATCCTAGTTCCATTCTCAACCTTGTGATGGATGGACTTAGGTTTACGTATTTTTTTCATGGTGTTGCATGCTTGTATTCAAGGCTAGCTAGCAACATTGTAGGCCTGTTGTAGTTGTAGATGCCACATTTTGAAGACTTGCTACAATGACACGCTGCTATGTGCTTGTGCATATGATGCTGCAGGTTTTGCTTCATTTTAATTATTTTTTCTCTTTTTTCTTGAATTGTTGTGTTTTATAATTTTTTTTAAATTTTTTTATTGAGTTTTCAATGTTTATGTTGTTGATTTTGTGCAATTTTCCTTTTCATCCCCATTTGTCATTTATCTAATTGTACCATATCCCTACCATATTCGTACTGGATAGGTACTTGATTCTATTTTCTTTTGATTTTTTCCTTGATCTACCATGTCCTTACCATGCTTCTACCAGATAGATACCAGATTCTATTTTCTTTGGTTTTTCCCCTGATCCTACCATGTCCCTACCATGTTCCTACCGGATGGATACCTGATTCTATTTTCTTTTGATTTTTTCCCCTCATCCTACTAGGACCCTACCATACTACTGGATAATCATTTCTAATTGTGTTTTTTTATATGTTTTTTTCAAAAATGATTTTTCCTCTTGCTTTTGCAATTGCTGATGGCAAAAACGATGAATCTTGGGAATGGTTCTTCCAGTAGTTTAGGGGAGCATTTGGTGACATAGCTAATATGGTTTTTGTTTTAAACCGCCATACAAGTATCAAAAGAGGCTACGCTAAAGTATTTCCTAGTGTTATGCATGGAATTTGCACTTATCATTTATTGAAGAACTTGAATCAAATTTCAAGAGCAACACAGGAGAAATGGCAAAGTACTTTAAGCTTTCAAGCTATTCTTATATGGTCCAACAGTTTTGAAGAGAATATGTCTCATTTGTAAAACATAAATGAAGGGATTCTAGGATATTTGATTGGTGTTGGTGTTGATAAATGGAGCGGAGCACATTCGACCTCTAACTAATACAGTGCTATGACATCGAACAATGCGGAGTCCCTCAATTCTTTGACAAAAGTAGCGAAGAGTCTTCCCATTTCATCCCTCGTCGATTTCTTGTGTAATTTGGTGTAAAAGATTTTCAAGACAAATAGGATCATTGCAAGAAAAACTAAGACTGACTTGACTAAGAGGTATCATAAGAGGGTGTTGAAAAAGTATGATTTAGCTAGTAAGATGGAGGTTGGCATGACTTTATTTTTCTTTCTTTTTTTTGTTTCTTTGTGTTTATCCCCCCCTCCATTCTGATGATGAATGTTTGTTTATATTTATGTTTTTGTTTCCTTTCTTAGGTGGTGTCATCTACTGATGATTTGGTGTTTGTGAAGAGAAATGGTTTTGAATATGTAGTTGACATGGTAAGGCGGACATGTAATGTGTAGAAGGTTCCAGATTGAGGAGATTCCTTGTGCCCATGCACTTGCTTACATAAGGAAGAACCGTTTACAGTTAGTAGATTTTTGCTCTCCCTATTTCACCAAACAAAGGATGGTTGCTGCTTATGTGCAAACTATTTTCCCCATGCCTTCGAGGAATTATTGGGAAATACCTCCAGATATTGATGATCAATTCATTCTTCCGCCGAACGGTGTTAAAAAAATTGGGAGGCCAAGAAAATAGAGATTTAGGGCTGCTTGGGAGGGAGATAAGAAATTCACTTTACGTTGTAGCTCTTGTGGTGTCAGTAGTCATAATAGGAGAATTTGTTTGGGAGCTAAGTGATGTTTTTATTTTTTTTTCTCTTTTTAGAATACATGTTACTTGATGGTGTAATTTTCTTTAAATTGCAATTTATTGTTATTCAGTTTTATTAAGGTCCTTTTAATTAAATATTATTCTTTTTCTATGATTCTACCATGTCGCTATCATGTTGCTACCACATGCCTATCTAATGTTAGATAATTTAATCCTTTTTTGTGGAAATGTGTTTTGAACTTAAGTTGTTGTTTGTTGGATTGTTTAATATGTATTATCTTTGATTAGTCACAGTCACTTTTTTTATAAATGTATTCTAGCTGTTGTTTTGTGTTTACGAGATCGTTCCTACAGTGAGTGGACGACACGGATCGATGGGCAGAGAGAGCGCGGTCCACCGGGGTGTTTTAAAAAAGTACCGGGTCGGGGACCCGGAATGGTTTGGTAGAGAGAGTGAAAACATTTAGATTGGTCAAACCCGAATCCGCTGTCTCTTAGTGTAGAGTTACCACCTGAATTTGCTCTTTCCAGGAATTAGAGTCCTGTGAGGCTTAACGTCTGGGGGACGGCCCACTAAGATACAAAGATTCGGGTTCAAGATAAATTGCTTATTTCTTATGTGATCACATTATATTACATCCATAGAAAACCGTATTTCTTAATTGTGTATACTCGCACTTAGGCTATTTTGAAATTATTATGCATGATTCACGTACATGCGGAAAAGTAGTAAATCCGTACACAAAGCAGTAAATCCGTACACAAAGCAGTAAATAAATGTGAAAAAGTAAAGATTAAAGGTTACATAATCTCGGGGGATGCAACCTCCCGCCTAATCTATTAATTACATTTCCAAAAAATAATATTTTCAATACCCGAAAGAAAATAAAATCCTAGGCATACATCTAACTTACATCCACAAAGGTTAGCACGAGATATGACACATATGTTCGATTTGATTTTGAGAAGGCCCGTGTCGACTAATTAAAATATCAACAGTTTAAAGTTATTATTTTAAATAAAAATGGTTCAATTTTATTTACACATATGTTGGTCAATTTTTATTGATGAAAATAATCGCATGGAAAAGTGTGAGATCTGTTATCCGAGAATAATTTGTATTCCCTTTGTGGGAGTATTCTAATATAAAAATTAAAAAGAAATAAAAGATAAAGAAGAAAATTACAACATTTAGAATAATAGTAAATAAAATAATTCATAGGTCCACAGATGAAAGCAGAAGAAGAAGCAGCAGACGATGAGCACGAAATCCACAGTTCCAGGAACTCAGTGGCTTACCGTTTCAGCATGAATCCACTTCGACGTATCCGTATAATCTCCGGGAGCGTTCCTCGTTCGTTTTTCAATTGCGGTTTAGTGTTGAAAAATAATTGTTTATTTATCCAAAAGATAATTCAGGCACTAAATTTGTTTTAGATCCGAGATTATCTGACGATTTAAGAAGAAATAGATAATACTTAAATCTATATTGTCTTATTTGTTTAACCAATCTGTATAATTAAATGGAATAAAATCAAATCCTAAACCCTTCAAATTTCATTTTTAATTAAAATATGTGTATACCAAGTAAATGATTAAACAGGCTAAACAAATAAGCTAATGTCATCGAAAGTTTTTGTTTACAAAAAAACTTCTCCGCCTCAAGTTTTGAATATATTACATTTATGTTATTGTTACCATCTCTTCATTAAGGTATGAAAGTGATTCAATCTAAAGAAGAACTACCAAGCATCATTTCACGACAATGCTTAGCATGACTCCGCTTAACTAACATCGTTTTTGTGTTTAATATGTCACTGCTCCACGTTCTGTTTTGTTCACTAGTTTCAGTTATATTACCAACATGTTCATGGGTCGGGGTACCGGCTTAGCACAGTCCGACTTACATTTATGGGTCGGGCTTGGACACTCATTTTTAAAGAAAGCCCGAGCTATCGTTAAAGTTCGAAGTTTTATGAGTCATTTTTTCTTTTTTGTAAATACTCAAACGTAATCACCCAACCCAACCGGTTGGGTTGAACTTGAATTGACGTTTTTAATGAAAAGCCCGATCAAATCAACCCAAACCCATCCTACGAACATGTCTACCCTTGGTGGTTCAGGACCACCACAACATTGATTTTTTTTTCGAACACAAACCTCATTCATTAATATTAATATATAATATCCAATAATAACAAATCAAGAATACTAGTCATTCCAAAATAAATTATCTTCTTTAATGTTTAGATTTTGAATACTGAATTTGTGGTTAAGTGAAGCTTAATCGTACCTTTAGCGTACAACTATTCAAAATAATGATAACATTGGCTTAAATTTTCCATTTAGAGGAACTTTTGTTAGCACTCATTAATTATAATTAAATTCAACTAGGACATTTCTCAACCAGGCTATCTTATTCTCCAAAATTACCTAATTTGGTCTATTATTCACTGATTTTAACACAATTTATTAGGTTTCTACAACAGTATCTACTTTATTATTAGAAAAATTTTAAAAATATGAATAGTGCCAAATCTCATTGCTGGTAGAATTCCATTGCAAATTTGCAATAAACAAATAAAATACTTTTTTTTCAATAAACAAAAAAAATACTAAACCAGTATTAAAATCCAAATGAGCAGTTGCATCTCAGCCTCCACCGTTGACTGCAAAAGTCTTACAAAAAAGGCTTCCTTCCGGCGTGGTTGGTGGCTCGCCATAGGGTTGGTAAGCATCAACAAATCCATTTAATCCTTGTATTTTCACTCACACATCTCACAGATCCATCATTCTTAATTTCACAATTTATTCATTATCAGCTTACCAAAATGCAAGTCAAAATCAGTCAAACTACTCCGATCTGTCCTTCATCTCTCCCCTTCGATGAAGATCATGTCCTCCCTCTTTCCCACCTTGACACCGACCGGAATATGAACGTCACTTTCCGGTACCTCCGTGTTTATGTCAACAAAGACACCTCAGCTGCTAATAACAAGCAACCCTACGATGTAATCGCCGCCGCTCTTTCCTCTGCTTTAGTCCACTACTATCCCCTTGCCGGAACTCTCCGCCGCCGTCAGTACGACGACAGGCTGGAGGTGTTCTGCTCCGCGGATCTAGGCGTGCCTTTGATTGATGCTAATGTCAACTGCACTCTTGAATCCCTCAACTACCTCGATGACCCGGACTACGATTTCGTGGAGCGGTTGGTACCCGACCCGAACGAGGTAGACGGGCTGATCAATCCGTGCATTCTCCAAATCACGGCGTTTGAGTGCGGTGGGTATACTTTAGGAGCAGCGCTTCATCACGCCTTGTGTGATGGGTTAGGTGCGACCCAGTTTTTCAACGTGATGGCGGAGTTGGCTCGTGGGCCGGACCGGGTTTCAATTCAACCTGTTTGGGACAGAACGAGTTTGCTGAGTCCGAGGGATCCACCCCGGGTTGAGGGACCATTGAAGGAGTTTCTGAGGTTGGAGAAAGGGTCTGACCCATATGGTCAGGCAGGTAAGGTGGTTAAGGAATGTTTCAATGTGAAGGACGAGTCGCTGGATCGGTTTAAAAGTTTGTTGCTTGAGAAAAGTGGCTCTAGTTTTACCACGTTTGAGGCTTTGGGTGCATTCTTATGGAGAGCCAAGTAAGTCAACTTGGAAAATATATGTTTCATCTTTTAAAACTTTGGATATTTTATAAGTATGTTGGCTAACAACATGGGCTAATTAAGCAAATTTAAGTAATTAGAGGTGCAAGTATTCTGCCTATTTGAGTTGAACAAAGTTTCTAAAATATAATTTTTGTTGCAAAACAGGGTGAAAGCAGCAGGAATTGGTGGTGACGAGGTAGTGAAATTCACATATGCAATGAATATAAGGAGAGTGGTAAAGCCAGCATTGCCTTTTGGGTATTGGGGCAATGGTTGTGTTCCGATGTATGCGCAGCTTCTTGCCAAGGATCTAGTAGAGCAGCCCATTTGGAAAACAGCTGAGGTGATCAAGAAGAGCAAGATGAATGCCTCAGATGAATATGTTCGCCAATTCATTGATTTCCAGGCTGCGCATTATGCCGATGGCATAACAGCAGGAAACAGGGTCAGTGGATTCACGGATTGGAGGCATTTAGGTCATTCCACTGTTGATTTTGGATGGGGCGGTCCAGTTACCGTCTTACCTCTGTCGAGAAAACTGCTTGGAAGCGTTGAACCTTGCTTTTTCTTGCCTTACTCATCTGCAAATGCTGGCAAGAATGATGGGTTTAAGGTGCTTATCACCTTGGAGGAAAGTGCTCTCCGTGTTTTCAAGGAAGAGATGCAAAAATTTAGCAACCAAGATTTTGAGCTGTGATGATTTTATAACACTACCAACTTGTTCCTTTTTCTTTGTGATTAGTGGCTAATAATTCCAATGTTGTACTATCTTTGAGCAAATTGTTAACTGAATAAGAGAAAGTCAATGACTAGATTTATCTTACAAATCGTGTATTATTATTAGTAATTTGGTACTTGGCAGACTTCCAAGTTCCAAACAAATAAATCAACATAAAAAGAAGTATTTGGAAATCAACAGTACCATCCTACAATTTTCATTCCCATTGTATATGTTTAAATTTTGATTTGAGTTGAACAAGTAATGTACTCGAAACAAAGTTATTAGCTGAATAAGTTTCTATTTGCTAATGAGAATTTTAAAAAAATTTCTATTAGCCCATTGATTTAATAAAAAACGAAATATGCAACTTTTCCCTTCGTGTTAATGTTGCAATGGTCATAATATATACCGCAACATTTAAAATTATCTGAGGCAACCGATAGGTTAACACTTATTTTAACTGAAATTATTAGAGTAGTATTTGTTATCGTTAATTAAATAATGTTTTTAATCATCCAAAAAGAAATGAAAAGCAGCGGTCACAGCTGAACAGAGTAGATACGACTGAATTCTATCCTCTTATCCTCAACCTTGCTGCATACCAATAGAAAACCGAATGTGAAAGACAAAATACGCAATCAAAATAATCAGCTCGAATTAGCCAAACATGGCGTCAATTCTAGGAACTTCTTCCACTGCAATTTTGCGATCTAGGTCCTTCTCTTCTTCCACATCCAGGCCTTCCGTTCTCTCTATCGCCTCGACCTCAGGTACATTATCTCAACTAAATATGCTTAATTTGAACTCCTTACTTGTCACAAACACAAATTAGGGCTCACTTATTTCCTTCTACATTCGGTTGATTATTTGGTTACTTCTTCAGTGGAGATACTGTTTTTGGGTTTATTTTCAGGGCTGAGGTGTGGGAGGAAATTTTATGGAGGAATTGGGATTCAAGGAAAGAAAGGGAGGTCTGAGTTCGTTGTTACCAATGTCGCCACTGAAGTTAGTTCCACCCAGGAGGTACAAATTTTTCCCCATTTTGATTCTATCAAATTTTACCCCTGCTTCTGATATTAGTGTATTGTTCATTTGATTGTCTTAGCCTTTTACATAGCCGAGCTATGTTCCTAGTATCTGTTTAAAGATCTATTTCTTCGACTGATATTTAACAATGGAATGCTTTATCAATTGATACGTATCAGTGTAAAGTTCGTTATGGATTGTAAATTTTGTTTCATATCCGATGTGCATTTGTGCATGGCAGAAACGAGTAGTTCTAATTTCTCATGTTAGGGAGTGACAGTCTTAATATTATGTATAGGCGCAAAAAGCTGCAGCCAACGAAAATGCAAGGCCAGTGTTCCCATTTGCTGCTATTGTAGGACAGGATGAGATGAAACTATGTCTTTTGCTGAATGTGATTGATCCCAAGATTGGAGGTGTTATGATTATGGGTGATAGAGGAACTGGGAAGTCTACTACTGTTAGGTCATTGGTCGATTTACTTCCTGAAATTAAGGTAGTTTTCGGTGATCCGTACAATTCAGACCCAGAAGATCCTGAATCCATGGGCATAGAAGTCAGAGAGAGCATCCTCAAAGGGAATGAGCTGTCAGTTGTTCTTACCAAAATTAACATGGTCGATTTGCCTCTAGGAGCAACGGAGGATAGAGTATGTGGGACAATCGACATCGAAAAGGCTCTAACAGAGGGTGTCAAGGCATTTGAGCCTGGCCTTCTAGCTAAAGCAAACAGAGGGATTCTTTATGTGGACGAAGTGAATCTTTTGGATGACCATTTGGTGGATGTTCTTTTGGATTCTGCTGCATCTGGATGGAACACAGTGGAAAGAGAGGGCATTTCAATTTCACATCCAGCGCGTTTTATTTTGATTGGCTCTGGTAATCCTGAAGAAGGAGAGCTAAGGCCACAGCTACTCGATCGATTTGGAATGCACGCACAAGTTGGAACTGTAAAAGATGCAGAGCTGAGAGTGAAGATAGTGGAAGAAAGAGCTCGCTTCGACAAAAACCCAAAGGAATTCCGTGATTCATACAAGTCAGAGCAAGAGAAGTTGCAGCAACAAATTACGGCTGCTAGGAGTTCGCTTTCTGCAGTGCAGATAGATCATGATCTCAAGGTTAAAATATCAAAGGTTTGTGCTGAGCTGAATGTGGATGGATTGAGAGGAGATATTGTGACTAACAGAGCTGCAAAAGCTCTTGCTTCTCTCAAAGGTAGAGATAAAGTTACTCCAGAGGATATTGCTACTGTCATCCCTAACTGCCTAAGACACAGGCTTAGGAAAGATCCACTTGAGTCAATTGACTCAGGTTTGCTTGTTGTTGAGAAATTCTACGAGGTTTTCAGTTGAGGGTATCTCTTAATTTTAGGTTTGCTCACATGTAATTGTGCTATTGCTGTTCTTCCCTATTTCCCCGTTCGGGGTTTCGTTTAAATACTACGGATATGTAACTGTAGACAGCTTATTTTTGGTTCTGCTAGGATATTCACACTGTACTGAATTATGTCCACTAGTACAAGTTCACTCGTTGCAAGGAAATATGATTCATTGATATATCCTCTTACTTTCACTTAACACTTGTTTGATTTAGTTGAATGGACCGTAAAACAACTTATTGTAGCTGATATTCCATTGTTTCCCCTGATTGAGATCTGTAATTTTGTACTTGCCTTTAACATTTCTTTCTTTTTTTGGAGCGGATGTGTTTGGAAACAAATTCCATGAGAAAATGGAAAGAATTGAATTCACTCAAGAGAATTTAATTAAATTGATATCTCATGCAAGCTTCTTTGTTTGAAAACTTCATTTATATTAAAGAATTCAATTGATTGTTAATTAATATATTTAAAATGACTCCTTCAACGAGATGGGGTTAGAAGATTTTTTGGTTAGCAACCTCATTAATGAGGACGGGTGCTCTTGGAACTCATCTTTGCTAGGGGGGTTGTTTGTTAATGCAGACCGTCTTTTGATAAACAGAATTCATCTGCCATCTCAATGCATGCCCGATAGTATTTATTGGCGCTTGGAAAACAATGGGTTGTTCTTTGACAAATCATGTTACTACGCATTGACACAGCAATCCGCTAGGCTGCTGTCGAACTTTGTTTCCCAAGATTGGAGGTCTATCTGGACCTTGCATATTCCCCCGCGTGTGCAGCTTTTTCTCTGGAAGGTCGCTTCAAAATCTTTGCCTACTTTAACTAGGTTGCGCTAAAGGTATGTAGATGTTGATATCGCTTGTCCTCTTTTTGGTGATGCTTTTGAATTAGATTTTCATGCCTTAATTACATGCCCTTTTAATATCCTGATCTGGAATGAGCTGTTTGCCGAAGGTTGGCCGAGAACCATTGCAACTATTTCCAATTGGTGGTGCTGGATTAATTCGAAGGAGAAGGTGTTAGATGCTAAGGCTGTTTGTCTACTGTGGGCCATTTGGGCGAGGTGAAATCATTATGTTTAGAACAATACTCTTCGTACTCCTTCTCAAGTTACTCGGCATGGATTCGGATTCCTCTCGGAATGGAGCTCGGCTAGCACCGGGCTGAATAAGGCTGTTGCACAACCTGTGGGACAGATTTGGCGTCCTCCTCCGTTGGGATGGGTGAAATGCAATATCGACGCAAGTTTATTCAATTCGGGCAATTTCATTGGCCATGGATGTGTAGTCCGAAATGCTTCAGGCGTAGTACTAGCAGGCAGATCGATTTTGTTACTCGGGGGTGGTGATCCTTTCCTTGCGTAAGCTTTGAGCTGTAAGGAAGCTCTCGGTTGGTTGAAAGACTCTTTTGTTTCGATAATGTGTGCATAGAGTCTAATGCTCTAAACGTTGTTGCCGCTATCAACAATAAGCTTCGCTTCGATTCTCCTATTGACATCATTTTCCAAGAGTGTCAGTCACTTATCAGTTTTTTCTCTTCTGTCAAAATAAGTTATGTTAGTAGGTTTGCGAATCATGCTGCGCATCTGTTAGCTAAAGCAGCAAATTCTTCGACAAGCAGGGGGACTTGGATTAATTCTTGTCCACCTTCAATTAGAGCTATAATTGCTTCTGATTAATATTATGGATGTCCTCTTCAGTAAAGAAAAAACGAGATAGTAAAATTGTGAAAATAATATACAAAAACATAACTTAAATGAATTCCTTTAAAATCTTGCAATTTTATGCAGAATTTCTATTCCTTGCAATACCAAAAATTCAAATCTTGCATGATTTAAATTCTATCAATATTTGTTTGATTCCAAACAAGGGAATTTGACAAAGTGAATTCAATATTTCAAAATAGATCTTTCCAAACACGCCTTTATGAAGACGAATTTGTTCAGTTAAAGATCCGAGCTTTTGGGATTTTCTGTCATTGTTGATAAATCCATATTCCATACTGATCGAATGAATTTTTTTTTTTTTCTGATTCTGAATTAAAAGTTTAGAGTTCCTTGAAAACTTGAGGGTTTGCTGGGGCTGCGGTTGCGCCACAACCTTTTCTATCATATGTTCATAAAAGTTGGAGATGGCTTATACTGGAATTTAGATGGTTTTCCATTTATATGACAGTCCATATTCTGCTCAACAATTAGCAGTAAAAAGATAGATTAGCTTGGGAAAGTACACTAGCATACAAATTTTGAAAGAAGTAACAAGCTCCCTCAAGAAAACAAAATATCATGGGATTAAAGTATCGGTGTTTAATTCACTAGGAAATCTGAACTTGGGGTTCTGCTCTAGAAAAGCTGGTGGGCGCTGGTAGACCACTGATGCGGCTCTAATTAAAATCCCAGCTGTTAGACCCCATATCAAATACTTCTTTTTCTCTGTTTCGTAGTCAAAAGAATGAACCAGAAACTTTTCTCCCATCCATTCTCTCTCCTCGACTCTTCGATTTTCATCCTGAACCATGCAGGCAGTTAAAATGATTCGTAAAGAAAACGAAAACTGAAATCATACAAGTGTAAAGAACAAACCTTAATGAACATTTCCAATGGAGCATTAAACACTGTTTCAACTTCAGCAGGATTTGGAACGGGTTTGAATGCTGCCTTATCACGTAATACGCCGATAACAGGAATTACTCTTAAGAGGTGCTGCAAAGAACCAACAATTGCAAACCCAAATAAACAATAATTAGCATGTTTGTAACCTAAAAGCAATTTACAAGTCATTTCAAACTAGTTACTAGTCTGAATGACAAGCATGATGCTTATATCAATAACAATGGTAAGAGAAAATGTCCAAGAATTGAGCACACAAAATAAAAGTTCATCACCCTAGGAGATTTTCCCATAACTTGATTCACAACATATAATTCAGTTGAATATGAACAGGGCTGTTTCCTGATGAGCACAAACCTAGTATACCTTAGACAGAAAGGGTTCAAGAACAGTGACAACATCGACAAGTGAAGGATCCAAACCAATTTCCTCTCTGGCCTCCCTTGTTGCTGTCTCGGCATCATCTTTATCACCCTCCTCCGCCTTTCCACCAGGCAATGAAACTTCACCTGCACCCACAAACACTCCTTCAATTCAATAACCAATCAGCCATGCCTCCTCAACCATAAGTCAATAACTAAATTTCCTACTCGTTCCAACTTCCAAAGATATGATTACAAAGGGAAGAAAGTTTTAATGGATCATAAAACCTTGATTCACATATGGCAACAAAATATCAGACTCTAGTTTTTTTTACCATATTTGCATAAATTTGGATCAATTTTGGCCCTGAGGTGAATAATATCATTTTCTCAAATATCAACGAGTAACAATCACTTTGTCGTCTTTTCGCACAGTCAGTTCTCTCAATTTTAGTAGTTAAAGCAAAATCAAGCTCAGCATTTTCTACTTATATGGTTCATCCATTAAAACAGGACGATTTGACTTTATAACCTTGATTGATCATCAGCGAACAAACGAACATTGACCTAACTAAACTTAATGATTTGTATAATAACTATACAGTTGATGATAACTACTTTCCTGGAAAATTTCAACAAATAAATTGATAGTAAAACCAAATTTCCATTAATTTCCTTCAAAATTAAGAAGAAAGGGAGGCTGACCTGAGTGGGTAGATAATAGTGAAGACCTCTTAGTCAAAATGACACGAAAAACACCATCTTCGCCTTCAAAGATGCAGACCAAAACAGCAGCTCTTTTGGGCGTAAATCTCTCAGGGTCTTTGGGAATCGGGGTTGCAGATTCCTGAAAACCCAGCTGGGAAACAACTTTCCCAGCAGTTTCCTCAATTCTTTGCTCATCGATTTCATCCGGCGTAGGCGATGGTGGCCTGTACAGGCGGAGCTGCCGGGCTAAAGTGGCAAGCCTGTTTGATCTGCAAGATTCCATGACTGAAAAGAGCGGAGCTTTACAAAACTGAGATTGTGATAGTGGCAGCCTGCTTCTAAATAGAGAGATCATGAGATGATATATGGCATATCAAGAAATTGATTGAATAAAGGTGGGGGAGTTTTTTCCTTTGTAGATTGATTGCTGAAATTAGTGTTACTTTTCTCCGTGAAGAAGGCACTAAAACTGATTTATTATGGGGAATAATAACCCAGACATCGTGGACAATCCTCGTTTTGGCTAATTCTAGCTTTCAAACTGTAAGATTATTTGTAAAATTTAGTTAAAACTAGGGTGTTCCTTTTTTCGGTATTTTACTGTTATTATTAATAGATTGCTATTTACTCGAGCAACAGTTTAATATTTGTGACTAGATATTTAATAAAACTATAACTAAAAAGAAAAAAATCACTGTTTCCAAAAACATGCTGCTGAGTTGTACACTACAGTCTTAATCACAATTAAGAGGCGATTTGTGAAGTGGAAACAGAAATAAAGGTTCGTATTGTTGAGCAAATTTATGGAACTTATATTAGAAAAATCACCAGCTGGAGATTCAACTTTTGTTGGCCAAAGGAATGGGAACCCAGGTCTTATTCTTCCGAAAGGATTTGGCTTTTTTTTTTTTTTTTTTTTTTGTGAAAATTAACATCAATACAAATTTATCCATGCTTGACCAAATTTTCGCAATATAATACAATTTTATCAGATGATTTAATTGAAATTATTTTATAATATTGAATAATTTGATATTTTAACTTCAAATCTATTTTGGAATTTATAGATTAATAATACCCATGGCACCACACCATAAAAAGATATACAAAGTGTTTGCTAGCTTACCGTGTATATTACGGCCTGTGATTTTCATGAATAGTTATATTTACAAACTTTTTAAAAAATAACATTCTTAAATTGGAAAATTTTTTTGATTTTAATATTAATTAGTCAAAAACGGTTTGCTATAAATTTTTAGAATTTTTCGGGATAACAGTCTGGAAAAACTTATACATTGAATTATTCGAAAAAACAATTTGAGAGAGCAATCCTAAACCGCCCTACATGCATCAACAATGATACAGAACAACCCAATACTTTTCACATCATACCACTCAAACAAAATTCTGTCTATTTACATTATGAATACAAATATTTTTCAAAAAATAAAAAATGCTTGTGGGAGGCAAAAAAGAAGATGCAGTTGAGAATGACAGTCCATTCTCGAGTCTCAGCTGTTCTTTTGTTCGGTTCTACGTGCTAAAGCACATCACTATCACAAATCTCACCTTGTACACAATAAGAAAAATACTTGCATATACCCAAGTTCCTCAATCTGGCTACCTGCAAATCACCGTCGTGTTTGCTCATGTTCTTTCTCAATAGAGTTCACTTCTAGTTCTTTACCGTTTGAGTTTACTTCTTGATCTTTAACGTTAGAGCTTCTTTCTTGTTCTTTAGTGTTGCTTTTGGTTGTAGCGCCTTTTACAGCAGGTGGATAAGATAATCTTCGGGGCTTTGCAGCTCCTTTCCCATTGGAATTAAGTGTTTTAGATGAATTTGGTGTTATAGCAGTAGGTGAACTGTTGGTGCTTTTACCGCCTTTTTTCCCTTGTCTATTCTGAACAAGCTTTGGACTCATGGAGTGAGCGGTTAGTCGACTTTCCCAAGGTCGAGCAGCAATCCACCGTTCCATCCAGCTCCAGCCCCAATTTGGTTTGCCAAGTTCATAATTTACAAATCCAAGGAACTGGCTAGAGTTTGCTCTCCACTGCATTTATGGCGATCTCAATGACTATTTCTAACTAACTTCTTATTCAGACTAGCCAATTCATATTTAGCGAGTAATCTGATGATCTGGACACAAAATTAAGGAGTTAAAAAAGAGAGAAAAATAACCTGATGAGAAAAGGCGTACGCCATTGCTCTTTCTCGCTTAACAGAAGCTTCTTCCCTTTGATGAATTCTAGCAAGAGTTTCCTCCTTTGTTTCAGCACCGCCAGACCATTCGACCTGTCAGTTAGCTTCAAGAATTATTTTAAGAAACTTGGTTTACTACAAATCAAACTCCTGCGTTTAATTTGACTCGATATGTGAACAATATAAATTACTCAACATTGTGAAATAAAATCTAACCTCTAGGTCATGAAGTTTTGCCTCGAGTTTAAGTTGATTCTCTAATTTTTTCTGTCTTAACCTGTCTTCTGTAACCATAGATTGTCTGCGAGCTCTAATTTGAGCTTGTATGTTGCTCCAGGAATGTAGATGGTTTAATGTGGTTGTAGCTTGCTTTTTAACACGATATTTCTGGGATAAGTCTCGTAATCTCACAGCCCCTTTCAGCTGGCGTAAAGCCTTCCTGGCCTGTGTCACAATAATCCAGCCATTATTGTATGTACAAGTTTACATTTTTGTATGACACTGAGAATTTATAACGAGAACGGAAAAACAACACTAACAAAAGAAAAAATAAAGAAATAAACAGAATAACTGATAAACTGTTACCATGAACAAATATAATTGTACAACTTCAACCAAGTTAGACATACCAAGTAAGCCCTAAATGCAGTTTGAATCCGAGTGGCAGCCAAGTCCTCAACTGGAATGTCAAGAACTTGTGCATTCTTATCGATAGAAGTAACAGATTCTTGGCCCATAAGGTTCTTCGATTTGAAGCCATTCGATTTCGCATGACGTGAAGACCCCTGCCACAGGATGCAGAGAATTGCAGAACAAATATAGGAGATATGAGATTTCAATAAGTACTAGTCTAGTAACAAAGAAAACACCAATATATACGCAACTGATACAAAAAATAAGAGAAGGCATAAATCAAGAGAATACCTTCTTCACTTTCACCTTTTTCAAGCTAATGAAGGTCTTAAACCAATTACCAGAACCCATTTCTGTTACCCAATGCTTCTGTTGAATTCAATATAAACCTGCTACAGTTATTAAGTTTAATTCAACAAATACAAACAAAAATCTCCCAATTTCTCAGAACCCTAACAGATTCTCATTGCTGAAATCGGTCCATCTAATTCACATTTCTCGAGAAAAACACTCTTTTAATCAAACACACATATCATAATTAACAGAAAACGCCCAATTTAAAAATTATTGCAAAAGCCTTCACAGCATCCAGATCTAAAAATGGCGGTCAAACAAAGAAAGGAAGATTTAAAAAGCGTTGACCAGTAAGAAAACTTACAAACAAAAGTAGAAAAAATGATGATGGAGACATACCAGAGAAGTAGCAGCAGAGGGTCCTGTGTAAGGAAGGACTTTTGAGGAAGGAAATAGACAGTGAAGAGAGAAAAAAGAAAGAAGGTGGCGACAATAGTAATTGAAGTGAAGGCGAAGCAAAGCCCCAAATGAACAAATAAAAGAATAAAAAGGTAGGTGTTGAAATCTGGATTGCCATGGCCCATCTACCAGCTTTATGTTTATCAGAATACACGCAGGAATCGGGAAGAAATGTAAAATGCTCTGTACCATCGATTCATTGATTATAATAGTAATTTATGAGCGATTAATTTAATATTACCGAGGATTCAACAACTACTTAAATAATGGTAAAGGGAGGGATGAATGTGCTGTGAATATTAAAAATTCGATGAACAGTGACAGATGAACAAACAAATTGGAGTTGATGGAGATCGGGGACAACGGCTTGCTAATTGCTTGTGTGGCTTATTGTCATTATTATAATAATAATTATTATTATTATTAGAGTTTTTTATTTAAATTCTTATATAAGATTTTTACTATTTAATTCCAAAAAATTACTTGTTTTTTTGCAAATTAAATATTACTCCCTTTTTCAAAAAGTGTTACTTAAGGACTTTAAATATCAAAGTCACATTAATTAAGAGAATAAAAATAATTATTTACTTTTATAATTTTTATTCTCTTAGATTTTTTGTTATCATTTTCAATGTATATTAAATATGGAAAAAATGAATAAAATATATAAATATATATTGAAATTTGGTAATGGTATTTATTTAAAAAATTTCAAGAATCTGATTTTAAATCACAAATCTAATGACGATGCTTCATAAAGTAACTTTTACTTTTAAAAAACAAAATTATCATGAACACCTATTGTTTTTATCATTATCATATTCATTGTAAACTAATTGAGGATGATACATCGTATTTAACCTCTATTCATATGGTAAATTTTATAGGTAAAAGATTTAAATCTATATTGATGAACATTTAGTATTTGATAAGAGCTTCATGGCTCTTTAGAAGACGAATATAACTTGGTTGATTGATAAAAAATTTACAAGTTTTTGAATTAAACAAATTTAATTGAGATGTGTGTTATCTTTATTTTATTTTATATCAAACATGGTTTGTATTGTCTCGAATCTCGACTAACATATTGCATACTTATACTATAGTATTAGAAATTATTTATTTGTATATTTAATTATGGATAGGAATTATTGGTGTTTGTTGGGAATGAAACAAAATGATAATAAATTGCAAATATTATTTATCTATTAAGAATCATATTGGTTTTTGTAGAGAATGAAACAAAATGATAAGAAATTGGAAATATTAATTAGGAATATTGGTTTCCGCCAATCTGGAGATTCATGCACGTGGGGCCTGCCAATGTACATTGGTAGACACATACGAACCACTAGATCAAACAGGAACAAAAAAAACTAATAATTACAATTGGTCCCGGCGGGGCTCGAACCCGCGACCTTCGGCTCATAAGACCAACGCTCTAACCAACTGAGCTACGGGACCATCTAATTTGTTTAACTTTTTTAATTTTGATATATTTATTTATTAGTATGAAAAACAACTACTACACGTGCAGAATGTCGTTTGTTTAAAAATAATTTTCAAATAAGAAAGTCGTTTTATCTTATAAACTCCTTCTTCCAGTTAAAAACCACATGAATTTAATCACCTTCCTTTGTATTAAAGTATTAACACTTTCTTTGGACAACAATTCCAAAACATGATCAATGTATAGAACCTTTTTTTATTTAGTTTTATTGTAATAAGTACAAACTGTTTTTTTATGAAGTATATGGACCAATTAGAACAAATAAAATAATATTAGTATAAATATATAAGTAAATTGTTATATTTATGAAAGAGATTAATAGTGATTCAATCAATAATTATCAATTTTATTTTACATTCACAACCAAAGTCACCTTAAAGTTTGAAAATAAAACCCTTTTAAAAGAAAAACATCTAGAGTTTGATAATATGCATCAACTAAACCATAAGAAAATTCAAACCTCACTGCAATTTCAATTTATACAATTAAAATAGCTAATGAAATCAACAACAAAAATCCAACCACGGACTATAAAGTCAAAGTTGAGAAAGTCAAAAAGACTAACTAACAAGTTGTATTTGATATTTGCTCGTGAACACAATTTTCAAAACTCACACAATACTTAATTTCCTGAAACTAAACAATAAAACCACACATCCAACGAGATTGAGCAAACGCCTCAGCTTGACAATTGATCGATCAATCCATGGGATCGGAAGATGATGACGTTGGTCAAAAGTTTGATCGGACAATCATGATCGCCTCCATCTTCTTTCTGTTGGCGGTGGCTATGCTCATGTGTTTTCTCCACTTATACATAAAATATGTCAATAGACGCCGGGAGAGTAGACGCCGCGCCTCCCTTCACCGCTTATTTAGCAGGCAAATTATCCCGCATGTGCTTGATTTGAATTTGGGGAGCGAAACACCAAAAACAGGGCTGGAATCTACAGTGTTAGACTCACTTCCGGCCTTCAAATTTAAGGTAGATCCGCAGGTTGAAGATGGAGAAATTACAGAGTGCTCGATTTGTTTGGGCACAATAGTTGAAGATGCCATGGTTAGAGTATTACCTAACTGTAAGCACATATTCCATAATGGTTGTATTGATGCTTGGTTTAAATCCAATGTTACTTGTCCGGTTTGTCGAACTGTGGCTGAGCCGATGGTCCAACCACAGGAGGAAAAGAAGGCTCAACCCTCGGCTCCCCCTCTTGATCAAAGTTCATCAAGAAATGCAGACAGATCGGGGTTTCGAATTTGTTCTTTTCGATGTATAGGGAGGGAGAGATCATCAACGAGTCAGAGCTGCGAAAATGATATAATTGATGATCATGATATTGAAAGACAATAATTCGGTTGAATCAGATCCAAATGAGTTCGTTGATATACTATACTTGTTTAGGTTGTTTCTTGTTTAGGTTGTTTGTATGTGTGAATTTTTTAGGATTGTTTTTTAATACTATTTTGAATGTAATTGGGAATCTGGGATTATGTATTTTAATTAATTTATTATAATAATTTTTTGTGTACAACATTTTATCCAGTTCAAGAACTAAATATCCATCAAAATTAGTTGTCAGATCCAAGTTTTTGAATGACAAATATTAGATATGAGATGTATAAGATGTAAAGTTCGTTGGTTAAAAATTGGGTTGAATTAAAATTTATATAAACATCCAAATCATGTACTATAAATATATATTTATAAATTTTATTTATTTATAATTCTATTTTAAAATCATATAAGTAGTTTCTAATTTTATCATGATTATTTGAAAATTTATTTAGAATTTATGTTTGTTAGGGCTGATGTACAATTACAATTTTTCATATTATTTTTGTTTGCTTATTAGGAGAAAATAAAAAAAAATCAACGGACAATGTTAGGTAGACTTCTGATTCAAGTTCGGCCAAATTCAAATTTCGAAGAGAGAACCAATTTCATAGAAACAATCTCAACTTGAGCCATCCAGTGTTAAGATTTAACTCAAAATATGATTGGTTCGTATTTTATATATCACTTTCACTTCCAATAATATAATGAATAATTTTTTTTCTAACTTCAAAATTGAAACCAAGTAATAACAATTTAAACAAACACTTATAAAGCTATTTTAAAACCTAATTTTGGACTCAGTAGGAAAACGTTTTTTTGTAACCAATATAGCATTTTTCCTCTTATTCCCTCAAACGTCAGTTATATCTGTCTACAAATAAGACCCATTAAAATGTCACGAGACCACACAAATTGTGAACTAATTCAAGTTCTTTTGTGATTTTAACCTACTAACTTTGCTTGAGTTGTTCAAGATTTAATTTTTTT